>JAQQSK010012584.1:0-11820 GCA_028658325.1 Potorous gilbertii | reverse complement strand
CTGGGGTCAGAGGGTTTAGAAGAGAATGAGAAAAGAGGAAAAGAGGTGCCCAACTTAGCTTTTTCAAGGAGTTTAGCGGATAAGGAAAGGAGAGATATAAGAGGATAGTATCATACTGTTTTGTCTTCTTAGGACAAAGCACAGTGCCTTGCATATAGCAAGTGCTTGATAAATGTGTGTTGATTGATTTGCATTATGCTTTTAGTCTGATAAAAAGCAAACAGCTTATACTTGCTGCTGAATACAGGCTGGGCACATGTTTATTCCACAAGGGTAATGTATCTCTTTTTTATTGACTATAGAAAAGTAGATCTTGAATGCCATTGGACTCTCTATGCAATATTTATTATTACAAAATGGACTGGTTGAAAGAATGACCTGATGGATGAAATGGTTTTTCTCTCCTGTAATTAACCCTAGAACAAATGCTTACTTATCCTCTCGGGCCTCTTTAACAACCGGATCCTGATGCCACTTTGCATTATTCAAAATTCAAAAATATTAATAAGTCATTTGTATTTATTGCTAGGTAAGGTCCATTACGTTAAAATAGAGTGACTTCTAATAAAAAATGTTGTAAATCCTGGGACTAGATACAGAATTCCAATCAGCCCCAAGTTTACTCGAGTAGCTTTCTTTTTCTGGTTTCCTGCACCTTGTGAAACTGAACCTCAAGCTGAAGGAAATTTTAAATGTTAATAAGCAGAGTTTCAATTTCTATAGGACTTTGCTGCTTCAAAAGCCTTTTTGCATGTAGCAACTCTCTTGACTGTTGTGCTCACAACAATTCTATGGAGGCAAGTACTAGATTGCATAATCTTGCAAGCTCCTTGCTAGTAGAGGTTGCTTGAGCACAGGGAGCACAACCTTTTTTATCTTTGTATTTTTCTCCATCATCAATCACAATATTCTTGCATAGAACAAGTATTTAAAAAGAGGTATAGTTGAACTGAATGAAAAAAATAATAATAGCTCTCTTTAATGTTTGCAAAATGATTTCCTATACTGTCACATTTTATCCTCACAACAACTCTAGAAAGTAGTTGCTAATATCATCTCATTTTACAGGTGAAAATCTGAGATTAAGAGAGGTTAGATTTCTTATGCTGTAAACATCTGGGGTGGGGTTCGAACTTGGGTTTTTGTGACTCCAAGTCTGATGATCTTATGCATTATCTCTTGTCAATGACAATGAATTTGGTCTTAGAATTATTGAATTTGAGGCAATTGTAAAATGGCCTAGAAGAAATATCCAGTAAACAGATGCAAGATGGAAAGTGTAGATTTGGAATTTTCACTCTACTGTTGTGTTCCTCCCTGCAGCAACCAGCCCAAATAGAGTCCTGGCAGAGGCAGAGCTGTGTCCCCTCTTCATCATGAACAGAGGTTTCTCTTGAAAAAATCACACATTCTTGCCTGGGATTTTCTTAAGATATTATCCTTAGCGTCCAAGACAAGCCTGAAATGCAGTTCCTATTTTTGATGGGTAAGAAAACTCGGGACACACTTCATGAGTGCAAGCTTTTATTCATCCTATGGGGATCTGGAAAATCTACAATGGGAAGGAATGTACTAAGACATGAACAATTAAGCATTTAATATAGGCCAAACACTGTACTAGGTACTGTGGGTAGAAGTAAATGTGGAAAAATAGTCCTTACCCTCTAATTCTTGAGACTACATGTAAATAAATAGGTAAATACAAGATACATAAATAGTGGATAGAAGGTTACCCTACAATAGAAGTCTGGGGGAGGGGCAGAGAATGGAGACCAGGAATGGTCTCATTTAAAAGATATCATTTAGGTTGAATGTTGAAAGAAGCCAGGCATTCTAAGAGGTAGATATGAGGAGGGAGAACTTTTTAGGCATGGAAGACAGCTATGGAGATGAAAATAGCAAGTTGTCTAGTATGTCTGGATTGTGGGATATGTAGAAGGGCATAAAGTATGAAAACACTGAAAAGGTAGAAAGAGACTAGCTCATAAGGGATTTAAGTGTCAATTGAATGACTGTTATTTTATACTGGGAGTAAGAAGGAGCATTGGTGTGTGACTAAGGGTTATATGGTTAAAACTATGTTTTAAGAAAATCATTTTGGCAGCTGTACGGAGGATGGATTCGAGTGGGGAGAGATTTGAGGTAGGACAACAATTTGAAGATTATTTCAAGAGTTCAGGTGAGTGGTGATGAGGACCTGAACTAGAGAAGTGGCTGTGTGAGTGAAGAGAAGGGAATATATTTGAAAGATGTAGTGAAAGCAGAAATGGCAAAAAGAAGCAAATGACTGGATATGTGGGGGAAGAGCAAGTAGTTGAAAGTAAAACTGTGGCTGCAAACATGGGTAACTAGATGGTGGTGTCCTTCGCAATAATAGGGAAGTTTGGAAGAGTAGAGGGTTTGAGGAAGAAAGAGTAGGTTCTGTTTTGGACATGTTTAGTTTGGGAAATCCAGATCCCAGTATCCAATAGTCAGTCAGTGGTTCAGAATTAGGACTCAAGAGAAAGACCAGAGCTGGATATATAGATGTGAGAATTGTCAGCATAGAGATGATAACTGATCTCATGGAAGTTGATGAGATAAACAAGTGATGTAGTATAGAGGGAGAAGAGAAGAGGACCCAGAATAGACCCATTGGGAGATACTCACATTTAGGAGGTGTGAGTTAGATGGAGAATCAGTGAAGAATAACAAGCAATCAAAACTGATAGGAGAAGAACCAGGAGGCAGCAGTGTCATGTAAACCTAGAGAAGAAGGACTATTCAGGAAAGAGAATGATTGACAACACCAAAGGCTACAAAAAGATCAAGAAGGATGAGAGTTGAGAAGAGGCCGTTATATTTGCCAATTAATAAATAGATCATTGGTATCTTTAGAGAAAGCAGTTTCATTTAAATTCAGTTGAATCAGAAGCCAGATTATAGAAGGTCAAGAAGAAAGTGAAAGAAGTGTATATGTAGTATACCTGGTTTTTTAGAGTAGTAGTTAAATTGAGATCAGGAGAATTGTAGCACAATAGCTACTGGGGATAGTTGTCTTAAGGGAGAGGTTTTTTAAGGATGGGAAGACACAGGAGTGTTTGTAGACATTAGGAAAGGGGTAAACAGATAGGGAGAGACTGAAGATAAATAAGAAATTAGAGATAACATGGACAATGCTAGAGAAGATAGGAGGGGTTAAGGTAAGGTTACAGGTAGAGAGATTGGTCTTGGCAAAGAGAAGGGCCACTTCTTTATGAGAGACTAGAATTATGGGTTTCAGTATATCAAATATTTCAATGACAAGACAATTGACTAGATACTAATAAGTATCCGTGATCAGATTTAAACCTAGGTCTTCCTAACTCTAGGCCAAATACTCTTATATCACTTAATTAGAATTGTTGTGTTCTTTTTTCTCAGAGAGGATCAAAGACTTCAGGAGGGTGATGCCATGACTTGCAAGTGAATTGGATTTAAATGAGGCAGATCTGTGCAAAGTCACCAGTCTCACTTTCTCCTCCAGAGCCATCTGGGTCCAGTGGCAAGACAGATCAGGATGTCTGAAGATGGTCCCAGATACAATGGGAGACTTAGGCTTTTTTTAGCTAAGGTCTTTCCCAGGTTTCAGTTTGTCTGAGTCAAAAGTCATTCAGCGATTAAAGCTAGGTAAGAAATGAGGCAAAAAATATCCCTGTTTACCTACTCGTCCCTGAGATGATTTACCCTTGGAGTGTGCATTAACTGATGGGGATATTAAGGTCATTCACCAAAAGCATTCATCAAAAACAAAGAAGTTCGGTTTGGGATAGCAAGTTTGTTCATAGGCAGTCAGAGGTTCAGCATACCTAGGTTGGGTACAGTGTTAGGAAGTGGGAATATGCTTACCACTGAGGAATGAATCTAAGTAGAGTATTGATGAATGGGTAGAGGTTGGTCAAGGGAAGCATATGATCACATAGTTCAAGGTCATTCCCCAAGGCCTAACTTCATGGGAGGTGGTGGTATTGTATCCTGTGAGGTCTCTAGACATCAAACGCAGAGCAGAGAGGACCTGGAGTAGGTATGGTTTGGGGAGTCTGGGAGCCGAGGCAAGAGGCAGGAAGTGACAATGTAAGGAGCTCTGGGCACTGCTGAAGTGTAGTAGATAATTTTTAGGTTTTTTAAAAGGTAAATATGAAGAAAGGGAGGCTTTATCTCTGTCTTTTACTTTCCTTCCAGTTTTCTTATTATTCTGTTCCTATAAAACTATTCCACACTGCATTTTAAAAATGACATAATCATATTTTCTTTGTTTCTTCATTAGATACAAGTTGCTGCCTAATGATGAGGCTCCAAGAAAATGAGAAGAATAATTTAGTGACTCAAAAATGTCCCAGACAATTCCCTGGGCTTTTCCTTGCCATCTCCCCTTTTTAATTAATCAGATAATTTCCTAAAAAGTTGCTTGAAATTTCATGATTCACCTTTCTCCTCTGCTGTTCCTAGTTCAGCTGACACTGATGGAATTCTGCAAGTATCAGCATGGAAAAAGCCTATCGTTTCATTTTTAGCCCCTTCACATTCCTTTTAATTATTTAGAATGGTGCTCGTCCAAAGTGTTAAAGACTAATGAAAAGAGAACCCCTATGATGATTCATTGATTTACTCTGCCAGGGTCACATCATAGTCATAGGAAGAGCCAGGTGGAAACTGAAATCACAGACCACTCCTTTGTTCATCTTGAGGGTATGGATGGACACATGAGACCAAAATGGCATTTATCAGTTAAGTATGTATTTTGATAGGAGAGTAAAGGATTGTCTAGGTGGGATGGTTTGTGTTACAAGAGATGCTCATTATGAACTGACAGATGAGCTTTAAAAAAATTATAGACAACAGGTAACTGTGATAGCTGAGGTTTAAACCAGGCTGTGATGTCAAAAGAGAGAGGTCTTGATTTGACACACAAGGGAAAATTTGATGCTTTGGGAGACAACAAGCTATGTGAGCATACACAACTGGGGAAGGATAAAAAGAGTGTTCACTGGACTTCAGGCACAATGGTCCCCAGATCAGACAGGAAGAGGAAGAGGATTCATTGAAGAACTCATGGAAAACCTGCTTTTCAGCCTTGGTCTTCTCAATTTCATCTATTCAGTTCCTTTGCCTAATCAGTGTGAGAGACAGGTGAGGTCTCATCTCCTTCAATGGGGGGAATATTCTGCCCCAGAGGAGGCTAGGAATGACATCAAATTGAATTAAATTTGATGTAATAAACTTGTATCTGGATGACTTGTGTAGGTCCTCGCGTCTTCACCAATCATATTTCCCAGAAAGCTTTGGGAGTGGGACATATTTAGTCTCTTGAATTCCTTCAAGTCAGACCAAATCCTACCTACTGCAGGAGAGTTTTCCTGATGTCTCCAGTTACTACTGTTTCTCCCCTCTCAGATCATCTTAAGTTCTATTCTGCATCTATTTTGGTTGTCCCTAGCTATTTATGTGTTGTCTTCTCTATTAGAATGTAAACTTCTTTAGGGCAGACTCTGTTTTTGTATTGCCAGTTCTTAATACATAGTAAGCCTTAATGAATGCTTATTAAAGTGTATTTTTTACAATGCGATATGTTTTAAGATTCGTGTATTCTGTAAAAGTCAAGTTCTGTCTATTTTGTAAATACCATTCTTGACATACCGCAGCCTCTTTGGACCCAGCAACTCTACCTTGAGGTTAGACCACCATTACCAAGACCTTTTCTCAGAGCACTGGAAAGGCCAGGAATGGCTGCTCCTGCATTGGAGTGAGCAGGACTGTTTTCATTGGCTAAGCCAGTGAGAATGAGCCCAAGAAGTAATGTTCTATCCAGTCCTGTCGCTGTTGGAATGAATAAGAATTTCAGTGATGAGTATGGACTCTGTGACTGAATGGTGCCTCCACATGCCTCCTGTACCAGTGGGATTTGTGAGATTTCTATTAAGTGCCCAAATCATAATTTCTTTTGCACTGAAGTTAGGAGCTGGCACGAGTGAGGTCCCAAGCTGAGGGGTGGTGGTCTGAAATCTTTGCCATTTCTGAGGTACTTTTTCTATCGCTTATATTTTATTACATTTTTTCCTAATCCAGTTTCACTTTTTAAATAAGATAATGATGCAGGTATAAGGATATTAACTGACAACTGTGAAGGGATGTGGGAAATAGCAAGAAGGTGAGAGATAAGATTTGATTAGTAGATATTGTATCAAGGAACCATATCAAGGATTATTAATTTTTTAAATAACTATTTCATTGCAATTAGTTACCTTTGTAATCCTATGTATTTTGTTGTTGTAGTTGTTCAGTTGTTTCAGACTCTTCATAACCTCATTTGAGGTTTTCTTGGCAAAGATCCTGGAGTGGTTTGCCATTTCCTTCTTCAGCTCATTTTACAGATGAGGAAACTGAGGCAAACAGAGCTAAATGACTTGCCTAGGGTCACACAGGTAGTAAGTGTCTGAGGCTGGATTTGAACTTAGGTATTCCTGATTCCAATCCTAGTGCTCTAAACACTGCCCCACCTAGTTGCTCTATTTTATTTTATTTAAAAACACTTTTTATTTTATTTTATGTATTTAAAAACATTTTTCTCAGAAAGGGTTCATTGGTTCCTTGTCCTTCATTCTTGAAGAGGGCTAAAATGACATTAGAGTCAAGACACAGTGTGTCTGACCGTGGCTGATTAGACCAATTGAGCTAGGAATGCTCTATGCTAGGTTGGACACAAATAGTCCATGTGAACACTTAGGGTGGATTCTCTAAATCTGTGCATTTTGTATTTTTTTAGCTACTTCAATTCTGCTTTACTCATAGAGCACATCACCTTCTCTGATGATGGGATGCCATGATGGACAGTCCTGTGCCAGTGTCTCCCATGTCATGTAATCAATTCCAAAGTTCTTAAGAGAGACTTTGAGGGTGTCCTTGTAGTGATTTTTCTGGCCACCATGTGAATGTTTGCCCTGTGTGAATTTGCCATAAAATAATATTTTGGGCAAGTGTATGTTTGGCATTTGAATAATCAGAGTTGCTCTCTCTACTAGAGTTTGAATACTTGGCAGTTTAGCTCAACAAAGGACCTCAGTGTCTGGTACTTTATCTTGCCAGGTGAGCTTCAGAATCTTCCTTAGACAATTCGAATGGAAGTACTTTAGTTTCCTGGAATGGCACTGGTAGACTGTCTAGGTTTCACAGGCATACAACAATGAGATCAGCACAACAGCTCTGCAGATGTTGGTAGTCAGTCTAATACCTCTTCTCTTCCATGCTTTCCTTCAGAGCAACCCAAACATTGAGCTAGCTCTGGCAATGCATGTGTCAACCTCATTATCAATGTGTACATCCCTGGAAAGTATATTGCCAAGGTAAGTGAACTTATTCACAGTGTTCAAAACTTCTCCATTTGCTGTAACTGATGGTTCCACATATGGATGGTATGGTAGTGACTGATGGAGGACTTGTGTTGTCCTGTTAATTGCTAGCACAAGCCACAGAGAATAAATCTACACTTTCTTGTAACTCAGCTTCAGAGACTGCATTGACTACACAAACATTTACAAAAAAAAAAAATTATGTACCAGCACTCCCTACCCTTTGATCTTGGCTTGTAGCCTTTTCAAATTGAAGAATTTACCTACCATCAGGGCAGTAGCTGACCTTGATGCTGTGTTCATCCTCATTGAAGGCATTTGACAACATCACTAAAAACATCATGCTAAAAAGCATGGGAGCAAGCCCAGAGTCTTATTTTACTCCATTGGTGACTGGAAAAGCACAAGAGCATTGTCCATCATCTAGAACCCAGGTAAGTGTGCTATCATAAAATTAACTTACAATACTGATGAACTTCTCTGGGCAAACAAATTTTGATATAACTTTCCATAAGCCCTCACAACTGACAGTATCAAAGGCCTTGGTCTCATCTACAAATGTACAGACCTCTGTTATGCTCTTGGCAGTTCTCCTGGAATTGTCGGGCAACAAACACCATACTGACCATTCCTCAGCCCTTTCTGAAGTCACAGTGGCTCTCAGGTAGATGATCATCTTCCAGGTGAAGAATCAGCCTATTAAGGAGGGTTCTGGCTTTTCTAGATTACCAAAGGGGTCCATCACACACACACACACACACACACACACACACACACACACTCACACACGCATACACACACAGAGTTTAAGAACTCTTACCATAGACTGACTTAAGAACCCAGCTAAACCTTATAGGAGGTAGCAAAGACAGTGGTCAAGGGACACCTAGTTGCTCTCAGGATCTTGACTGAGAGGAATAGACAACTTACTTAAAATCCATTGTGCTCCAGTGATCATAGAAACAAATATTTATTAAGTTCCTACCTCATGCACTATAAAGGGAAGAACAGTGCCAACCCTCAAGGAACTTACATTTTGCAGTAATAGGGTTTGTAACATTTAATCAGGTAAATACATTCAATATCATCTGAGGAGAGAGTACCATTAACAACCAAGGGAAAGGAAAGACTGTCCCTAAGTCATTTGAGTTTAGCCTTGAAAGAAGCTAAACATTCTAAAAGTAAGGGTAACAAACCAACCATCCCTCCCTCCCCCTCCTTGTCCCACTCCTGCACACACAGACACAGACACACACACACACACACACGGACAAGGAGGCAAGACTTCCATCATTAGGCAGACACAACATTCATATAAAGACAGTCCTTACCCTAGGTAAGAGAATAATCAATTGTATAGTAACTACTACATGCCAGGATATATATATACATATATATTTACAAATATTCTTTCATTTTATCCTCACAACAACCTGGGAGGCAGGTGCTATTATTGTTTCCATTTTGTAGAAATTGAAGAAAATACAGGTTAAATGGCTTTCTTTGGGTCACACAGCTACTCATTGTCTGAGGCTGAATTTGAATTAAGGTCCATCCTCACTCCCATCCTAGTGCTGCATTTACTGCACCACCAGCTTCCTTTGCCAGTTTAGCTTAGGGCAACTGAACTATGCAAAGCAACGACAGAACACGACAACATGATGGGTTTTATGGGATAGGACCTTATGCAAGTGAATCTGAATGGTTTCTTATCTCTGGTATCAATGGCAGAGTTGTGTTGATGTTGCACAGGGCGTGAAGGTTTCTAGTACAGAAGGTACTACAGACACAGAAGATTTCAGAAAAGAGAGGTGTACCAGGTAGGAGAAAGGAGTCTGTCTGAGACTCTAGAGCAACAGCAACCTTTCTCATGTGAGTATTATGGATCTCAATGTGATCCCTTCCTTCACCAAAACCAACAATGACAAGGACAAGAAATTTTTTGACTATCACAAAAGCATTTAGTTAAGACAAAATCTTTCCCCTCATGGAGTTCATAGTGAAGAAGAGGAATATAACACATACATAAATAACAATTATGTGAAATAACATATATACTTAAGAAAGTTGGGGGTAGGGAAGACAAGACTTCCTATAGGAGGGATCCTTTGCATAGGAATTTAAAGAATAAGCCATGGATTCAAAAGGTAGTGGGGCAGTGCATTCACAGAATAGGAAACAACCTGAACAAAGGTGGGAAGATGGGAAATCTGGAGTATCTAATATGGGCAGCGAGTATTTCAATTTGACTGGACCCTAGTATAGAGCAGAAGCAATGGAAAGAAGGAGGGGAAAGGGAAATGTCAGATTATAGAAGGCACTGAATGCCAGCAAAAGAATTTGAACTTTGGTCTTAGGTAAAAGAGAGCAATGGTAGATAAAGATCTTCTAATTCTTACATAAAGAGAAAAAGTTCAAAGCCTTAAATTTCTTTTCTTCCAAGCTGATTAGCATACCATATTTCCCTTATTGACTATCAAGACGTTCTAGAGCACAAAATATACAATCAAATCTTTTTGTTAGCTCTCTGGATTTGTTATCAGAAGCAGTTATTGGGAGTTCTACTTTAAAAAGTCATCAAGCCACATAGGTTTCTGAGTAAGGATGTCCCTGAGCCTTACCTATTCAGAAGAAAGGAGTCGCACAATTTATTTGCACAAAATTCTAGAATTTATTGTCAGTTTTCACCAAATGTGTTTATTTTTCTGAACTTTCATTAACATTCATCTTTATAAATTTCCATGTTACATTTATGTATCTGACTTTTATAAAAGAAGGCTACCTTTCATTTATCAAAACCTGCTGTATTTTTAGTGTAAACCTGAAGAAAACACTGGTTGGGGCTAATGATCTCAATTTATAAATAAAAGATTGTAGTACAATTAGACAGCTGTTTTTACTCCAAACTTTTATTTGAGGTGTACTAACTCAAAGATTATTTTTATTTGATTTTAGATCAGTCATATTAGAAGCAAAAAAACTGGAATTTTAAAAGATTGAGATACTAGTCAACCACATACTTACATGGAATAGTTGCAATATAAAGCACATGTTATCAGAGATTGATATTAGGGACCTGTATTTAAAGTCACAACCTTTCATCAAAGTGCAAATTATGTGGTTTCCATTCAAATATTTTGTGTAAAAATGGGCACAATTTTTCATATAAAAAAACAGATTTTATTACTTCCGGTTGAGGATGATGGAGACTGTTAGTAATTAAAAACCCTATTTGAAAGTACATCTTGCTCCTAATAGCAAAAGAAGAAGCCAAGTGGTAAATGGGAAAATTCTAGAGGAAGTTTAAAAAAAAGTTTTCCCAGAAACTCAGCATTGGAAAGGGATTTCGAAGCTATTGAGTCCCTGTTGTATCTCCAAGATGTGGTTATTCATCTTTAAGATGAAGACCTGTAGTGTGGGAGAACTCACTATCTTCCAAAGATATCCCATTCTACTTTTGGATAACTGATTGTTATACAGTTTTTCTTACATGAAATCTAAGTCTACCTTTCTGCAGTTTTCATCCCATGTTCCTAATTTTGTTCTCTGAAGCCAAACAAAAAAGTCTAATCTCTACCCTTTTAAGTATTTGGAGATAACTATCATGTTCCCATAAAACCCATCTTCCAAGCTATCTCTGTTTTCTTCAGTTAATCATGGCTAATATCCTCACTCGACTTCTATGTAGTGCAGTGGATAAAGTGCCAGACCTGGAGTCAGGAAGACTTAACTTCCTGAGTTCAAATCTGATCTTAAACACGTACTAGTTGTGAGCATCTGGGTTAGTCACACACATCAGTTTGCCTCAGTTTCCTTATTTGTAAAATGAACTGGAGAAGGAAATGGCAAACCACTGCAGGATCTTTGCCAAGAAAACCCAAATGGGGTCATGAAGAATCGAATATGAGTGAAATGACTGACCAACAGCATCAAAATTCTCTCACTATCCTGGTTGTCCTCATTTGATCAAATTATAGCTTCTCAATGGCATTCCTAAAAAGTGGTATCTAAAGTTGAATATTTCTAAGTCAAAATGCTAACTAGGTGAAATCCATTTCTGTTTGAGTTTGACACCACTGCTCTAGCACGTATCTATTCATCTTTTCCACAAGGACAGTAGAAGCGTATTTTTAGATGCTTTAATGAAAACTGGGAATATTATGTCTATAATATTCTCTTGATCTACCAACCTAATAGCCCCATGGGAGGGAAAAAAGGATGTAATGTTAGGTTTGGTATGAACTGCTCTTGTTGAAGCCATTCTGGCTCTTTGTGATCATGCATCCTTACCAAGATGTTCTGTAATCAAAGCCTTGGAGGAGTTAAGTGGCCCAAGTGGGCTTTGAAGCAAGAAGACTCATCTTCTTTAGTTCATGTCTGACCTCAGACACTTACTAGCTGTGTGACCGTGGGTAAGTCACTTAACCTTCTTTGCCTGAGTTGCTCAGCTGTAAAA
>JAQQSK010012583.1:0-11821 GCA_028658325.1 Potorous gilbertii | reverse complement strand
GAAAGAATTTTTTTAAAGTAAGAGTGAAGGGGCCTGGTAATATCCTATCTTGAACAATATATAAAGCAATAATTAAATAATCCAAAGTATTTAGTCTTGGTTAGATTTTTTTTTAAGTTGACTTAATGGAACAACCAAACATGGAGATGTATTGTTTGATAAATATAACAAAATCAGTTGATGGGAAAAGGACTCATTATTTGGTGAAAAAACATCAAGGCAACTGGCAAGCAGTATGGCAGAAATTAGTTTTAGGCCAGTATCTCATACTGTATAGCACAAGTTCCAAATGAATTCTTCACCTAAATACAAAAGGTTACATCCCTTAAAAATGGAGGGAAAAGGGAAAGAGATATCTTTTACAACTATAGCTAGTGAGAGATTTTTTTTTTACAGAATAAAGGATAGAAGAGACTGTAGAAAATTAAATGGACTACTCAATTGCAGAAAATTTAAAAGTGCACAAGCAAAATCAATGCAGGAAGAATTAGAAGGAAAGGAACTAACTGTTAAAAATATCTACTGTAATTTTTTTTAATAAATGATGTCAAAGATGTATAGGGAATTGATGCAACTACATAAGAAAATATTCTCCAATAGCTAAATGATCAAAGGATCAAACAGATCATTCTCCAAGGAAGAAACCCTAGTTATTAATATTCATGTGAAAAATGCTCTAAATCACTAATTGGAGAAATGAAAACTGAAACATTGAAATTCTATCTTATATCCATCAGATTGGCAAAAAATGACAGAAAGATTAAATGAGCAATTTTTGCCAATTTTTTTGGCAGGGACAGTAAAACTAATGCATAGTTGGTAGAATTGACACTTGGTCCAACCATCAAACCATCTTGGAAAACTATTTTGGAACTCAGCCCCAGAAATCACTAAACTGTAATACCCTGCACTATACTCACTATATAACCCCAAAGAGATCAGAGGTAGAGGAAATTGATCCATATGTGCAAAGATATCTATAGCTGCACTTTTTTCATAACAAAGTACTGAAAAAATTGGGTGCCTATTAATCAGAAAATGACTGAAAAAATTGTGGCACAGGAATAAAATGGAGTATTATTATGTTGCTAGATATGACAAATGTGAAGGATTCAGAGAAACTTGGGAAAGCTTACATGAACTAATGGAGAGTGGAATGACCAGAACTACCAGCATTGTTTATAAAAGGACCATGATAATATAAAAGAAACAACTTTGAAAGACTTCAAAGCTTTAATCAATGAAATAACCAATCATGATTTTAGAAGATTGATGATGAAGTGTGTCTCCTGCTTCTTAGTAGAAGTGATAAACTAAATAGAATAAAGCATATATTTTCAGACTTGGCCAAGATATAATTGACTTTGCATTATTATACAATACTTGTTTTGTTTATTTTAAACCAGCAAGCACTTGTTTTCTTTCATTTCTACCATCACCTTTGAAAAAGAAAAAAAAAGAAAAAAAAATTTTGTAACAAAAATTCCCACATTGATCATATTTAAAGGATATATGCTTCATTCTGGACCCCATGTCTCTTATCTCTCCATCCGAATGTATGTAACAGTCTTCAAACTCAGTCTATTGGAACAGGGTTCAGTAAACTACAGCCCCTGTGCCAAATCTGGCCACAACTTGTTTTTGTACCTCTCACAAGCTAAGAAGAGCTTTTACATTTTTAAATACAAAGAAACCAAAGTCATTCTTAATGAAAGGGCAGATTTGGCCTACAGGACAGAGTTTTTCAACTACTGATTGAAAGTCATGGTTGGTCATCACATTGATCAAAGTTCTTAAGTCATTCAAACTTCTTTGTCTTTTCAATGTTGTTATTTTATAAATTGTTTTTCTGGTTCTTCTCATTTCACCATGCATCAGGTCATACAAGATTTTTTAGGTTCCTCTGAAGTCACCCCTGTCATATATTTTTTTGTTACCATAGTGGTTCATTATATCCATTTACTATAATTGATTCAGCCATTCCTTACGTGAAGAGCATCCCTTTGATTTCTAGTTCTTTACTACAACAAAAATAGAGCTGTTATAAATATTTTTGCACATAGGGGTTCTTTTCTTCTTACTGTGATCTCTTCTGGGTATAAGACTAAGTATGGTACCCCTTGGTTTGCATTGTTTCCTAACTTTTAAAGCATAGTCTTAAATTGGTTTCCAGAAAAACGGTACCAAATCATAATTTTACCAACTGCACATAAATGTGCCTATTTTTCTGCAGCTCTTTCAATGTCATTTTATTTTTTCTCAACTTTGTCAATATGATTCATATGAAGTAGAACCTCAGAGTTACTTTTAACCAATTTTTCTGCTTTCTGATTCTCTCAACAGTTTTTGTTGACTAGTGAGTCTTTACTTCAGTATCTGGGGTCTCTGAGTTTATCTATTAGTTTTGTTTGCTTCTGTATGTTCTGAATCTAATTTGTTCTACTGATCAATTTCCCTCTTTTAACCAATACCCAATTATTTTGATGAATATTGATTTGCAGCATAGTTTGAGATTTGGTGCTTTTACCTTCTCTGTTCCCATCCCCCCATCATTTCCCTTGAGAATCTTGTCCTTTTCCTATAGATGAAAGATACTATTATTTTTTTCTACTCTATAAATCAACTCTTTGGTAATTTGATTGATATGGCATTGAATAAGTGAATTAATTTATATGGTAATGTTATTTTTATTTCACTGACTCATTCTACTCATGAGTAATTAATATTTCTCTGATTATTCAAGTCTCCTTATTTCCACATGTGTTTTGTAGTTGTATTCATATAGTTCCTTTGTATAACTTCACTGATAGACTCTCAAGAATTTTATATATTTGGCAGTTATTTCAAATGTAACTTCTTTTTTAGTTTTTTAAAATAATTTTCAAAATTTATTTTATTTTTAGGTTTCAACATTCATTTCCACAAGATTTTGAGTTGCAAATTTTCTCCCCATCTCTCCCTTCTCCCCATCCCAAACACCATGCCTGCTGATCCCAATTTGCCCTCCCTTCTGTCACACATTTCCCTTCCCTTATCCCCATCTCCTCTATTTTCTTGTAGGGCAAGATAGATTTGTATACCCCATTATGTGTTTTTCTTATTTTCCAGTTGCATGTAAAAAACAACTTTTAACATTCATTTCTTTGAGTTCCAACTTCTCTCCCTTACTCCCTCCCCACCCATCGCCACTGAGAAGGCAAGCAATTCAATATAGGTTATACATGTGTAGTTTTGCAAAAGAATTCTATAAAAGACATTTTCTAAAAGACTAACTATAATTCTCTCCATCCTATCCTGCCCCCCATTTATTCCATTCTCTCTTTTAACCTTGTCCTTCCCCAAAAGTGTTTACTTCTAATTATCCCTTCCTCCCATTTACCCTCCCTTCTATCAATCCCCCATACCCTACTTATCCTCCTCTCCCTTGCTTTTCTGTAGTGTAAGATAGATTTTCATACCAAATTGAGTGTGCATATTACTCCTTCCTTAAGCCAAATGTGATGAGAGTAAGCCTCAGTTTTTCCTTCTCATCTCCCCCTTTTCCCTCCATTGAAAAAAACTTTTTTTAACCTCTTTTTTGCCCCATTCCATTTTTCTCTTTCTCCTCCAATTATATTCCTCTCTCTCACCCCTTAATTTTATTTTTTTAGATATCATCCCTTCGTATTCAACTCATCCTGTGCCCTCTGTTTTTATGTATATAATCCCTCCAAATACCCAAATACTGAGAAAAGTCTAAAGAATTATAAATATTATCTTTCCATGTAGGAATGTAAACAGTTCAACTTTAGTTAAGTCCCTTGTGATTTCTCTTTCCTGTTTACCTTTTCATGCTTCTCTTGATTCTTGTATTTGAAAGTCAAATTTTCTATTCAGCTCTGGTCTTTTCATCAAGAATGCTTGACAATCCTCTATTTCATTGAATGAGTATTTTTTCCCCTGAAGTATTATACTCAGTTTTGCTGGGTAGGTTTTGCTTGGTTTTAATCCTAGTTCCTTTGACTTCTGGAAGATCATATTCCAAGCCCTGCAATCCTTTAATACAGAAACTGCTAGATCTTGTGTTATCTTGGTTGTATTTTCACAATACTTGAATTGTTTCTTTCTGGCTGCTTGCAATATTTTCTCCTTGATATGGGAACTCTGGAATTTGGCTACAATATTCCTAGGAGTTGTTCTTTACAAATCTCTTTCAGGAGGTGATCTGTGGATTCTTTTAATATTTATTTTATTCTCTGGTTCTAGAATACCAGGGCAGTTTTTCTTGATAATTTCATGAAAGATGATGTCTAGGCTTTCTTTTTTTGATCATGGCTTTCAGGTAGTCCCATAATTTTTAAATTGTCTCTCCTGGATCTATTTTCCAGATCAGTTGCTTTTCCAGTGAGATAGTTCTCATTGTTTGCTATTTTTTCATTCCTTTGGTTTTGTTTTATAACTTCTTGATTTTTCATAAAGTCATTAGCTTCCATCTGTTCCATTCTAATCTTTAAAGAATTATTTTCTTCAGTGAGCTTTTGGATCTCCTTTTCCATCTGGTCAATTCTGCTGTTTATGGTATTCTTGTCATCATCAGCTTTTTGATCTCTTTTTCCATTTGGGTTAGTCTATTTTTTAAAGTGTTATTTTCTTCAGCATATTTTGGGTCTCCTTTACAAATAGTTGACTCGTTTTTCATGATTTTCTTGCATCACTCTCACTTCTCTTCCCAATTTTTGCTCTACTTCTCTCACTTGATTTTCAAAATCTTTTTTTGAGCTCTTCCATGGGCTGAGACCAATGCATAATTTTCTTGGAGGCTTTGGATGGAGGAACTTTGACTTCATTTTCTTCTGTTTGCATGCTTTGGTTTTCCTTGTCACCAAAGTAAGATTCTATAGTCTGATTTGAGTTCTTTGTCTTCTTTGTCTGCTTCAAGTGGGGGTGGGAGGTGTACTCTCAGCTGCTCAATCTCCCCACGATCTGTGGGCCTAGAGCTCCAGAAATAGTGGTGCAGCTGCCCCTGCTGCTGCTATAGCTACTGCTGGTTCCTCTACCCCCTCTCCCCTCAGTCACTCTGGACCAGGGCCCATGCCACTCCACTCTCCTGCACTAGTCCCACTTTTCCCACTGACTTTCCAATTTATCCTCAGTGTTTTGGTATCATGAAGTCTGTAAACCAGCACAGGTGCAAGAGATTCACTCTCCTCAAGGCCTGTCTGTTCCAACACCCCTCATGCTGGACTACCCTCTGCTTCCACTGTGGCTCAACAGACACTTCCCAGCAATCTTACAGGCTGTCTTGGTCTGGAGATTTGCTTCATTCCATCATTCTGTGGGTCCAGAATTTGTTTAGAGCCATTTTTTACAGGTATTTGGCTAGACTTCACAGGAGTGCTCTAGCAAGTCCTTGCTGTCACTCTATCATCTTGGCTGTGACCCTCTCTTTTAAAAATTTTTTTCTTCTGAGTTCTGTTGCTAATAAACAGATATGCTGATAATTTATGTGGATTTACTTTATACCCTGCTACCTTGCTGAAGTAAATATTCAATTAATTTTTAGTTGAACTCTTTAGGGTTCTCTAGGTAGACCATCATATCTTTAAAAAATAGTTTTGTTTCTCTTTTGCCTATGCGTATATCTATCTATCTATCTATCTATATCAAATGGCATCACTGATAATCAACATCCTGGGTCTTATTGGAAAGATTTCTAATTTTATCCCCACTATATATAATGCCAATTCTTGGTTTTAAATACATCATACTTACCACATGGTGAAGCAAAAGATATATTTATTCTTATTTTCTAGTGTGTTTTATAAAACAGAAATAGATGCCTTATTTACTTATTTATTTAAAAGGGAAATTTTGTGGGGAGTTGTTACTTGGTAGTGATAGAGATAAAAAAATATAAAAAAATTAAAATATAAAACGAATTCTTTTTCAAAATTCAAAAGGAGATAAAAATGAGGCAATTGTGTTACTACCTTGTTAAGTTTAATATATACTTTACTAAAAAATATGTCTAACATATAAAATAATTTACAATCATTTTTATCTTCTTTGCATGTTGAAATATTTATTTGTTATTGATTATTAGGTTCACAACAAAAGTGACAAAAACATTAAAGCAAAGAGGTGCATTTTCTTAACTTTTCTCAGATGACAAAGCTTTAATTACCCAATTTAGCCTATAATTATATACCATCACACACCAGTCTCTAGTTGTTTTTTATGCGCAAATGTCTCTTATATAACCAACTGGAGAATGAAGTTGTTGAAAATAGGGATCATGGTTTATGCTTCTTTTATCCCTCACAAAATCCAGCAGAATTGAATGTATACAAAATATTCAATGAATCTTCATTATAAAGTAAGAGGTGACTATTTCAATATGAAAAATGCTCAGTACAAACAATGAAAAGATATTTCAAATTGGTACTGTGTCTACAAGAAGATATAATACCCTACTACTTTAAGATCATTTCATTCTGCTATGCTCTCTTTTCATTTTGTAAGAGTTATTTTTATTGGATGCTTTGGGCTCTATCATGAATCTGAAGTCAGGTCAATCATGAATTTGTATATAAGCTATAAATAACATGAAAGAAACCCAGTAGTTTTGTAAGCTAATTTTAAGCTACATATAAAATAGAAATAGCTACATTTGACCTATGAGATAGTAGGTGTGCACTTCATACCAATATCTCAGTGTCAGAGCCATAGTTTCATATATTTCTTATATGTATATTTGGAAAAGATCAATTGTGTTTCCTTTGTCAGGTTCACAATATAATGGACTCCAGCAACAGAAACATCACCTGCCCCTCCCTGTCATTCTTTAGAATGGCAGGGCAAAGTCATTGTTTCAATGGACCTCCACTGGAGAAATCTTTCTTAGGGTCCTAAGCAACTAGGTATTCACATGCACCTTAGGGATAAATGGTTACATGTTCTAGGATTTCTCTTGTTTTCTTCCTTTTAACATAATTTGTTCTGTATAACTGTGAAGTATATACTGGCAAGCAGAGAGTTGTTCTCAGTATACTGGGACATATCATACCTACCTTGTCCCAGGATTTGGGTAGGGGCTAATGGACAAAAGAGTGAGAAAAATCCCCAGACATATTCCCTGGGTATGATTGTCAGGAGAGAATCTCAGTCACAAAGGGTTGAATATTAGGTGTCAGCATAATTTTCTCATAGGCCCAGACTCAGGCCCAGAAAGGCCTGGATGACCACTGGCAGAACATAGGCCAGAATCATTGTTTATTCTTCCAGCGCCCTGGCAGATTTCTCAAGCAAAATTCCAAAGACACTTAAGAAAACTAAAGAGCAATGTTTCATTTAAGTTGATGAGTGATTGAATGGTCTTTAATCAGAGGTAGTGTGTTATAATGTATATAACTCTGTACTTCTAATAAGGAAGATCTGTCTTCTAGCAATCTTATAGTATCAGCTATATAATACTGGACAAGTCATTTAACCTCTCATAGCCTCAGGTTCGGAGCCTGGATCTGATGACCTCTAAGGTCTAAATCTATATAGATCTAAATCTATAATCTTACTGTTATTCAAAATTTATGCACTCTCTATGACTTAAGTGAGAAATTTTGGGTTAAGTCACCAATACAGGGAATATCACAACAGAAAGCTATTAAAGTTACTTTGTATGAGATTCTGATTTCTCATGTGATTGCTAGCTGAAACTCTATATTTAAAGTGTTCATTTGGTAGATGAGAAGTGGGGAGAGAGGGAAAGAGGGCATGTGGAAACCAGGGGAAATCAATGTGGAAGTAGTTTCCCTAGACATGGCTTCTTATAGAATTAGAAAGTATATTAAAAATTATGTCTTCATTCTCCCAACCAATGTGGAAATCTCCTCACCATCCTTGATAGGTGACTTTTCACATATCTACTCTCTGAAATACACAGTCTAAAATAAAATGTAAAGTTAAATTTGACTTAGTAAATGCTTCTTTCTCTGAAACTTGATCAAGACAGATTACACACAGCACTCCAATTTAATGGGACCCAATTACTAATTGGAAGAGATTAATCTTGTCATCAAAATGAGGGTGGAATACTTCTCAAAGCATTTTGAGAAATAGAGTTAAAATCAAACCTATAAATTTTACAGTTTATAATACTTGTTAGAGAACCAGGGAACTTAGGAAGGATAGGATTCACAATGCTGTCTTTTCAGTTTTAGAGGGGTTTAAAACTCGAAATTTAAACTGAAAGACATTCATAATCAATCAAAAAGCATTTTTTTGAGAGCTCACTTGATGTGTAGCCCTGAGCTAATGAGGCTAAGGTTGTGAGTTCAGTCTCAGGATTGGTCCAGTTAGCTTGATTCTTTGCCAAAGATAAAGATTACATAGCTAATTAACCTCAATGGGCTTTCTCATAAATTTGTGTTGTTAGACCAAGCAAGAGAGTGGGAATGGCTTAGTGCAAACACATCACCACTACTGGGAAAATCATTCAAATTGCCTATCTTACTGATGGTGGTGGTTATATGTGACAGGAGAGTCAGCAGTAAAATACAGACACTTTTAAAAGAATTTGAAAGACAGAAATGTTAGTGGAGTCATAGTCCATTGTTTTAGAAGACCAAAGAATAAAAGTTCAAAGAAGAACAGCAAATGTAAACCCTTTCAATTCCATTTTGAACAGACAATATATGCCAGCATCTCTAAAATAGAGGGTGATTAGTTTATTATTCTCTCTCTTTTTTTAACCTGCATTAATTCTGATTTCTATTTAAATAAGAATGATTAAATTTTATCTGCTGAGATGGAAATATTATGATAAATACTGGCTTGTGGCCAAATTAATCTCTAAAGCCTACGGCTTACGGCCATTGTCTTGTATAGCGATTTGAATGGCAATAGGTTTTTATCAGTATTTCTAAAGGCACTCATTTAATTATGTGTTGTAAGATTTTTCAAAACCCAAAAGAATACCATCAATCCATATTCATTTCTTGAATTAATTCAACTTTAACATCTGAAAATATTATTATTTAAAGAACACACTTGCTTATTTTATTTTTGCATGCATGCAGGATCCATTCGCAGTTTCATTTATGTCCCCTTAAACATTTATGTATAATTGTACTCAAAGAATGCAAAGCTGTATGACTCTCAACTGAATTAAAAAATACTAGTGCCAGAGAATATGGAAACACATCAAGTAACTTTTCAGTTCTTTAAATAAGAGGCACCCACTCCAGGTAGATCAAACCAAGTCCCTGGCCTCTTATGCATATAATAGTTTCTCTTTCTTCCCACATATTCGGAAACCTCAGAAGGGAAAAAAACTAAGTGTTGAGGTACCCACTATATGGCAGCTTCATGTAAAAAATTATCATACCAGAGACTTCAGTGACCCAGATCTCTTTACCGCAGGGGATACTGAAATTTCTTCAAAACCAGATAAAGGGTGTGAAAAAGACATCTGCATAAATAGCTTTGATTCAATATCAGACCTTTGCATTGTTCTCTTTGATTTTACTTTTCCCAAGCATTTACATTCATTCATTCATTCAATAACCATTTATTAAGCACTTACTTTGTCTAAGTTCCTATGGTGGGCACCGGGAAAATAAACAAAAGAAAGCAGAAGAATCTAAGAGGCAATCTATGTCATCATGAAACTCACAGTACAGTTCTAAATATACTGAATCTATATATGCAAACAGTCCAGATATCAGGGATTGGTCACTTTATCAGTTCAGCCACAACCTGCCATTTTGGTTTTGCTTATACTTGCCTTCTTCCACAGATCCATTGGCATTTTCCACTGGGACAGATCCCAATCTCCCCAATATCTTCCCATCCAGTGGAATTCCCTTCTGCCTCCATTTCTATGTCCTCCACAGAGAAGCTACCCAACTCAACGAAGGCCTTCTTTTAGGTCTTTCATAAACCTATGAAACAGAAACGTGTGTGCACACACACACACAAACACATTTTTCAATACTAGATCTTTATTATAGTCCAAAAATAGTTTGAAGGAATTTGGGGGAGGGAGAAATAATCAAATAATGTGAATATTATCATTATTAAAGGAATTAGGAAGAATAGTAAAAATGGTATTTCCCATGTTTTGTTATTTTTATTATAACAATTATATTATACAGCAATTATAACAATAGTTCACATTCACATAACACAATGAGGTTTCAAATCACTTTCTACACAAAAACCTTGGGATATGGGTAGCACAAGAATGATAACCCCAATTTTACAGGGGAAGAAACTAAGATCTAGAGAAGTTAAGTGATTTGATAAACATCACACATTTAGTATGAGTCAGTTGTTCCCATGCAGAAATATAGACTTCAACTCCATTATGTCATATATGCTTCAGACATCTAAATGTTTGATTTCATCAGTTACCAAATAAACTTTTTTTAAAAATGTAGACTCGATATTTGATAGCTAATTAACTAAGGGCTAAATTCTACTGATAGGTATGTCATGCAAACCTTTTCAATGTAGTTCATTGCCAATAAGACTGTCACAAAAATGTTTATATTAAGTATGGTTCTTTGGTAACAAATTCTTAATGTTAAGTCATCTCTACCAGCATCAAAGTATGTAGAAAGATTAAATCCCCTAAAAAGAGTTTTACTTAAGATGTACATGGGCTTTTTGGCAAAAATATTTGAGTGACCTTTGAAGACATATTAATTTAAGAAAAATTCAATTAAAGCATTTATCTAACTCTACAGAGTGGTTTATTTGAAAGGATTGGTTAATTCTATCAAAAGAAGTAAACCAGATATATGTGAAAAAAGTGGTCTTGCTCTTTATAACGATTTCTAAATCTTCATTATTCCTAGAAAATCCACACCATCAAAATTTTTCTATCTTCCTCAGTATTCCAATACATGCCATCTTCTTTGCTATTTCATTGTGCATACATATTTATGACTACAGTCAAATACAAAAAGATCCATGCCCTTTGAGTGTTTTCATCCCCATGTCTGGGAGTAGGGGTTGGGAGGAAGCAGGAATACATCACATTTTTAAAATGCCTAAATGCTGAACTATAGATCTGGGGTCAAATGAGTATAGAGATTATCAAGAGATATGGGCTACCCCAATGGTTCATAGTTATCTCATTACAGAAGTAAGGACAGTGAAGAACATTCACCCATAAAATCCTCAAGCATGGCTACACAGATGTGCCTATGTCTACAGAAACAAAATCAGCCATGGTTGTTAAAGGCAGAGGTGGGTCAGGGAGGATGGAAATCAGGGTGCTAAGGAACAAAATTATTCATCTTACATCTGATTGTTGTGCTATGACTGAAAAAATGGGAGATATGGAATTGTGCACGTTTGTCTTTCACTGTCAAAAAAGACCATGGCATCAGAGAAACAATGACATGACTTTCACTTGACTTTGTTTTGAGTGAGGGAGAGCTGTGCAGGTCATCAGCCTCACTTCTTCTCCAGAGTCATCTGAATCCAGTGAGCAGATATTCATCAGGATGACTGGAGATGACCCAGGATGAGGCAATTGGGTTAAGTGACTTGCCCAAGGTCATACAGCCAGTGAGTGTCAAGTGTCTGAGATGAGATTTGAATTCAGGTCCTCCTGACTCCTGCACGGGTGCCCTATCCACTGCACCATCCAGCTGCCTCTAAATAAGTGGTAGATCAAACACTGGCATCCAAAGACCTGAGTTCAGGTTCTGGCCCCAGCATTGACTAGCTGCTCTACCTTGGACAAGGTAAGTCCCTTGATTCCCTGAGACTCAGATTTTTTTCTCTACAAAATAGTGGTAATAATACATTATTAACCCAGAGGATTGTTTTAGAT
>JAQQSK010012582.1:0-11821 GCA_028658325.1 Potorous gilbertii | reverse complement strand
ATTCCTATTAGAAGTTTGGATCTTACAACTTCTGGTTCTCTGGAGAATGTAGGATTCCTTTAAACTCTGATCTACAGTTGATTTCAATCAAAATACTTGAAATGCTAGAAAGGAGAAAGAAAGAAATCCAATTTACAAATTTGTAATTTCCCATGTTAACATTTTATATTAAGACTCAATTTATATCAGAACATATTTGTAAACTTTAAAAATATAGTCAAATATTGCCTAAATGCTTTTATGACTTGTAAAAACAAGTACTCTGACACACCCGGGATAGCCTGAAGTACAGATTCTTAGATCTGATTTTCTAAAAGGAAAGCAACTGTTCATGGGTCAACATTCACTTTAATCAAGCACATATATCATTCACTTAGTTCAGGGGGAAAAGTCAGCAGCCTGAACTTCAGAGAAAATACAAACAGAGAAACAAAGATCAACTAATGAGCAATACATCCATCAATACATCATCCATCATACAGATCAGCAGATCCAGTTGTCTGACTACACATCCATAGCTACCATCTGCATTTTCAAAGTCAGAAACCCCCTTAGTGCCTGCCCAGAGTCTCATTTGGTTAAACATATCCAGTGAGTAAGCCCCAAAGTAAAACCTCACCTCACAGTATTTATACATTTTTCAGAGCCAGAGAGCATTACAACCCTTGAGAACCAGTGCATTAGAAAATAACAATAAGGTGTGGGCCTCCCCTAATCAAGCTTTTCTTAACGGGCAGGCCCATTAATGGGTGGGGAAGATCTTTAACTCTGAATAGCATTACATAACCACTGAAGGAAAAATCATTTAAATATGAAACACTGCTATACATATTTAAATTATTATTATTTTACAGATGTATGAACCAAAGTAACTGAACAGTAACATCTGAAACAAAGCATGAGTGAAAATACTTGGGGGAAAGTTTATTCATTTTAAAACTGTAAGTGCTTAATGATATAGAGAAGAAAATATACTAAAATTCAGTACTTCTTGATTCTTGTAGTGGTATTCCTAGCAGCTACCTGTCTTATTTTAGGCAAGTCATGTTTCTTTCCAGGTTCTACATTTCTTTATTTATAAAATTAGGAAAAGTAGATGAGATTATGGCTAATGGTGCATTAAACTCTATTAGTTTATAAAAATAGTGGCCATTTTTACCAGTCTTGAAATGCTTCTAATATGTAGAAATATAATATAAAAGTTTATTGTTGTAATCAGCCTTATCAAATATACTGGAGCTCCATCTTAGGCCATCTGATATAGTACTTCTGATACAGGACTTCTTCATAGGTAAAATATTTTTTATGACAAGTCCTTTCTACTGCTAAACAGCTGTATTTTGTGACAATCTGCTTTATGATGTTATTTTCTAGTCAGTCCCAAGTGTGCTTTTCATCTATATGCTGCTTCTTAGACGTCATACCTCCTATAAAACATATAGAGTGAAGTAGCTGAATCAGTAATGTGCCATGATGGAGGGATGGAGGCAGAGTATGTCAGACAAATCAAATGATCACCACATCTCTAACCAACATACCCTTCAGACCCTGATGGGGAAAGCCCAAAGCCTTGGGAATAGAAATGCTTCCAGCCCATTGCGCTCAGTCATCATCTTAGGAAGCAACACCTTTGGAGACACAACCTAGCACCTGCTACTGCAGTTGTTATAGTTAGAGCTAGTAAAGACACAGAAAGGAAAGTTTTCGCCACCCAAGTCTTTGCCAATATCAAATATTTTAACATCAGAAACTATTATTTTTTTTTCAGTGGAAATGGCATTAAAGAAAAAAAATTAACATTTGCCTTGCTGCTGCATGTTAAGCACCATGGAACTTTTTCATATGACTAACAGCTGAAACTTTCTATACATGTTGTCTTTCTCATTAGAAAATGAACTTCTTGAGAGCAGCATCTGTTATACTTTCCTTGTAGTCCCAGTGCTTGATACATATTAAGCATTTAATAAATTCTTTAATTCATTAATTTCAAACAAGCCATTTTCCTGAACCCAAAATATAATGTATACACACACACACACACACACACACACACACACACACACGACACAGAGAGAGAGGGAGAGAGAGAAAAAGAGAGAGAATATTTATCAAAATAGGTCAGTAACATTATAAAACTCTAACTGGTTGGGATGGAATAAAGTATCAATCATTACCTATAAACAAGTTTGAAAGGAAATCAGAACCTCATAAGGAGAGTATTCTATATAAGTATTTGGAGAAAAAGTCACACCTCAAAGAAGTAGGCCATCACATAGAAAAAGAGTTAAAAATAACCTACAGGCTACTTATTTGCTTACCAGTCCATGAACAAAACTCAAAAACCTAACTCTCCCTCTCACCCCTCTTGCCTGCCTCTCTCTCTCTCTCTCTCTCTCTCTCTCTCTCTCTCTCTCTCTCCATCTTTTCTAGGATTTTGCCCTTTTGATTCCCTTCATGCTATAACCAAGAATTAGCACACACAATTTCACAGCTAATTATGTTTTAGTGGCATGGAGACTAAAGCACAAAAACAAAAGAAACTTCCAAAGACTCATGGATTATTCAGCTTCTGAGAGATAACACTGCTACCTTTCTTTTCTCATGAGAGAAAGTGAAGCTTCATTGTGAAGAAATGATGGGATAATAAAGGTGGCAGGAAGGGAAGAAGATTTATACTGTGGACAGTATTAAGTTCCTCATCACAATATGCACATAATTTTTGCTTTCATGTCATCCTGCTCTACTCAGAACACTTCAGCAGGTTATTCACACTGTTTTCTTCTGCTTATGTTTTCAAGGAACCTTTGCAGCCACTGTCTCTTTTTGCTGGCCTCCTTAGGCAGCCCACTTCTCCCCAAGTCAAACTCCTCCTTTTCCTTGATAGATAGAGAGAATTCTGTCAGTTTCCAAGAAGCCTCCATGGGACAAAAGGCCTTTAGTGCTTAAAGTCTCATCTAGTTTTCCTCCTAGCTCTTGTGAGAAAGCAGTTACCATGATGATGATCATAATGATGAGGAAGAAGCAGATAGATGAAATAGGTGCACATACATATATCATTGGAAACCTGTAACCAGCATTTTTCCTGCATTAAGCTTTTACACCAGCCCAATGCAAACAGCATGAAACATATCTCTTTTAGAGAGAAATTAACTTTAGAGATAGGGTGTAAAGAAACCCTGGAACATGAGCCACAGTGAGTAGAGAATTTAGGAGAAAGAAGTTTCATTGAAGAGGAAAAAGCTCATTTTAGGTGTGGCAACAAGGAAGAAGCACTCAATAGTATCTGGGCTGCTAGAGAATTGAGGGGTCTAAATAACTTAACCAAAAAATTAAACTTGTTAGGACAAAGAAAAAAGCCAACACCAAATTAGAGGAAAGAATAAAAATGTGATGAAAATATGGCACCTATGAAGCAAAATTCACATTTATTTGAACTGTTGATGAAAAAAAGAAAAGAAACAGAAAAAGACAATTGATCACTAATAAAGAAGTTTTAATAATATAA
Source organism: Potorous gilbertii (assembly GCA_028658325.1). Taxonomy (NCBI): domain Eukaryota; kingdom Metazoa; phylum Chordata; class Mammalia; order Diprotodontia; family Potoroidae; genus Potorous; species Potorous gilbertii. The sequence continues at coordinate 8,316 of JAQQSK010012582.1, read as the reverse complement.
ATAAAACAGCAATTAGGACACAAAAAAAGCTGCCTCCTCCAGGAAACATTTATTTCATTAAGAGCTATGGTAGACAAGGGTAACTATTTATAATATGAACTCATTGGTAAAAATCTTATTAAAGACTCAGAAAATTTGAAAAGATCTACTGAAGCCATATAACCCAGAGATGTAAGTGTGAACTGGAAGGAGAATTAAAAGTTAAAAATGTAAAAATCTGAATAAAAGAAAGAAAATACTATTACATTTTTACCCATCAATGACAATGGAGTTACTTCATTTGGATTCTTATATTACAATTCCTAGGAATCTGAATAAAAACGTAGAAGTAGCCCTAAAGAATATAAAGACAGGAAGAACTAGAGTTAACCAAAGGAGGCTAAGTATAGGATAAGCACCCTGGAAGCAATACAATTTTGAGAACGTTATGGGATTAATCATCAAATCATGTGAAAGAGAAAATTATCAAATTCTTTAGGGAGGGATCACAGACCTTATTAAAACTTAAAAGAAGACACCTAAGAAAATTTAAATAAGCACTGAAAAAAAATCTAATGAAACTTTGATATTCCTTTAACTGTAATTTACTCTCATTTTATCTCTGTTTTGTTTACTCCCATCAACCTTCATCCACATGTAAACTTCCATAGGTACCACCCTTTCTTGGCCCATTACCCGTTTTCAGACTTTACAGTCTATCCTCCCCAATGCTAATTCTATAGTTAATTAGTTGGACTCCATGCTGCTCTCTGCTTCAGAAATTTTGTTTTGCTGTCCATTCCTACATCTCAATCCTAAGTTATTCCTATGACTTGCCTTTTTTTAATGATGCAGAATGGATCTGGAGAAAATCATGAAACCACCCTTACTGAAGACATTACAAATTTGCATTACTTAACCTCAACTGGGCCTTCATTCCAACAATGTAATGCTTTTATACCCCACTAACTGATTCCTTACCTTACTCCCCATAGAAGCTACACATCTTTCAAGCTTCCACACATCCCCTTCTCTTCACCTTCTTAACTGAGAACCTAAATAAGAAAACTGGCATAATTAACCATGAGTTCATTTCCTCCATCCATATTTTCCTTTCAAAATCTCTTGACTTCATTCTCCAGTCTCAAAACATTTCCTCTAATCTCTGATAATGACGTTCCTTTTGTTCACTGAGGTCAATTCTTCTACAAAGATCCTTGATGCAATTCTCTCTCAACTTCTACAGCAGATTGCCCCATAACCATCTTTTTTCTCTTTCTTTAATTTTCAGTGTAGACTAGTTCTTTTGTCATTGCTTTCAGATGTGTCCGAGTTTACTCTATACTTGAATAAAAAATCTGTTCTAGACGTTACCTTCCCCTCAAACTAACATCCTATTTCCCTCTTTGGCTAAACTCCCAGAAAAATCTGAATGTGCTCATTGCCTCTACTTACTTTCTTCTCACTCTTCAAGTTCTTGTATACTGACTTCCAGCTTGGTCATTCAACTGAAATTACTCTCTCCAAAATTATAAAGACCTTCTAAATATTCATATCAGATCATCTTTTCTCAGTCCTTTCCGGTTACATTTGACCTTATTGACTGCCTTCTTGTCATAGATCATCTCTCTTTTCTTGGCTTTCATGAAGTTCTAGTCCTTTCTTTATATTATCATTCTAACTGCTCTTTCTGGTTCTTGTTTCTCTTCGCCAGCCAAATATTGTCTCATTGGAACATCATCATATTTATGAGAGTTTAACTGTCACCTTACACAGATGGCTAACAGATTTCTGCATCTAGCCCAAATATCTCTTGAGCTTCAGTTACTTAATAAATGCTTGTTGATTGTTACCAACCAATATGATTTTCTATTTCTACAAATCTTTATGAAATTAATCTACACATATAAAGAACATATTTAACAAAATCTTGATATAGAAACAGGCTTTTGGAAATGATATTTAACAGAAGACTACATTTGTACAATTACACAATCATCTAAAAGTATAGCTAATGCAAGGTCCTGCTATGTTTATTATATTTTATTATGAAATGGAATTTGATTCAGTGAGTCAAAGAGGAACCTTAATAGGAATGGAATAAGTATCTATATAATACCTACTGTGGACTATGTACTCTGCTAAGTACTTTTACAAATAGTATCTCATTAGATCTTTACCTATAACCAAGGAGCAGGTGTTATTATTTTCTCCATTTTACAGCTGAGGAAACTTAAGTAAAGATTAAGTCACTTGCCCAGATTCACACAGCTAATAAGTTTCTGAAGCCAGATTTGAGCTCAGGTTCTTCTGACTTCAAAGCCTGTTTGTTATCCACTGTTGCTCAAGGTGACTCAAATACTTTCTTCTAGCAAAGTATCTACTATAATGCACCAAAACTAAACACCAATCTTTCAGAAATATTTCAGAATAGTAACAAATTTTGTAGTCTTTTGATTCTTAGGATCAAATAACACATCTATAGGGAAATGGAAACTCCTCAAAACTTTTTACCAGATTCCAACGTGGAGCCCAAATGGAGACGATATTCACCATGGAAATTAAATAGGTAGCAATCTGTTCCTGGGAAGATATGAGGGAGAGAGAGAGAGACAGACAGACAGAGAGACAGAGACAGAGAGAGTGACAGAGAGAGTGACAGAGACGGAGAAAGAAAGAGACAGAGAACCTTCCACAAGGTCATTTGAAGAAAATTTGAAAAATGGGTTTAATAAAAAGTAAAAGGGAGACAGATGACTTTGCTTTATAGCTGTTTCTATCCAAAGATTACCAAGAAAGCTAAAAACACATCATCCATTCAGTATTTTTTGCTTCGTTGATAGATTAAGCTACTTTCCCAGGTTCATATGACAAGGAAATCAATGGCAAACCTGACTCTATAAAACTTATAAATTTAAATGCATGTATATAGATTTATTTATTTGTTAAATCCCCTGATGAAATACTCAGATTTTATTACTATTTTATTACAGAGTGAAATAGCATTGACTACAATAAGTATATCTGACTTTGATTTCATTTCTTGACTGGTAATGCCAAAAAAAGGCTCAAATTCCAATTATTTTTAAAAGAACAGAATAGAAAAGAATAGCTCTCTGCACAGATGGTATGAAACAGTCTATATATTACTATTTAATTGTTATGTTTTTCCTTTAAAAGATTTAAATATGCTATGAGATTGGTAATGATACATAATACATATTTAAGTGCTTAATAATTTACATTTTGTTAATTATTTTGACTCATTCTGGTAAAAATTGTTACAACACATAAGCAGACCATCTGTTGCTGGTAGAATTATTAATAAATACTCTGTGCACTAAGTATTTTAATTACAAATAAGAAACTGCCAGAATGTATTAGGTCCAGTCTTGAGTAGTATGCTCCAAAAGAAATAAATAGTCAAGACAGCTGCCAAGTCCCAAATGTTTTACAAATAATACATATTCAGGAAGAAAATGAACTTGAGGTGGTTGGCTAAGAAACTCTCTGCCAGAGAGACCCTCTAAAGTTGTCTTACTATAATCCATTTTTATTGGTATAATGGGTAAATGGATTAATAAAAATGACCCCAATGATTATATGCTTTTGTGAAAGATCTGTACAACAATTTCTCAGACTTTATACTTTTCCTTATAAATTGCTATCATAGAACACAGGATTTCAATTTAACTAATCAAATATTTCTCAAGTAATAAAAATCCAAGAGAAAGTTTTCCAACATGTTTTAGCATGAATCTTTCTTATGAAAAACTTACAGAAAGATGCAGATTAAAGTTGCATAGGATGAGAATGAAAATCACAGATCCCACTTATTTCAAAGGGACCTCAGAGGTGATTTAATTCAACACATGCATGATGTGCACCCTCTCCTAGAGAATATCCATTGAGTGCTTATCAAGTCTCTGATTGAAAACTTCCATTAAAAAATCTTCAGAATTCTTGGAGTCAAGATGTCAGAATAAGAATTAAGTCACTCTCACTCTCCCTTATAAACCATGAAAAACCCAGAAAATACTACACCCAGGAAAAACCCTGGAACAGTGGAGCTAGCAAAAAGATATGGTCATGAGACTAGGGAGATTAACAATAAATTTCCCTCTTGCTACAACTGAAGGGGACCAGTAGAGAACTAGAAGTGTCAAAGCAAGTCAGCAAAAAACCCCAACTCAGCAAATCAGCGAGAGATACTAAATGCCAGTGGGGCAGCAGGCAAGTGCCAATACCAAGACCACCACATGCCTTTATATAGACAGAGGAACCTACAGACACCAGGATGGAGAACTACCACTTGTGTGGAGGACTGGAGTCCCCTAGTGGCTGAGTCTACTAGTGCTCTAGTGCAGCTCACAAGAAGGAGGCAACTTTGAATGCCCAGACCACCCCAATCCCAGGCTAGCTTCAGTATGATACCTGAAAAACAAAGAAAAACCCCACTTGGCCTCAGCACACACCAGTCACCACCACCAGCTCCAGCTCAGCACCAGGTAAGCTACTTTATCTCAGCCTGAGAAGTCTTCTTGGAAAATCAAAAGAAGGATTTTAAAAGTCAAATTAGAGAAGTAAGAGAAAAATTGAACATTTCCTTTAAAAACACAATTGAAAAAAATTGGAAAAAAATTCAGTGAAGAAAACAACTCCTTAAAATGCAAAATTATTGGTGCACATGGCACAGCCCAAGAAGTACAGAACACAGCCTTACATGGCAGGGACAGGACCCAGAACAGACTTCAGGGAATCACTGGCAGCACCCAGATTCCTCAAGCCACAAACAGCTTCAAAAGTGAGTGGGAGGGCTCCTTCACCCAGGAATGGGAAGCCTGGTATGGAGTGGCAAACCTGGAAGACTTCCACCTAAATCTCTAAAGGGAATTGAGCAGCTGATCTGAATCTCAACTCTAAGCTCAGCCCTGACAAACAACTCAAAAGTCAAGTAACTGGCTAGAGAAATGTCCCCAAAGCGGGAAAAGAATAAGACACCAGAAGGTTGCTTTCTTGGTGAGCAGGTATTTTGCCATTGTTTCAGATGAGAAGGAACAATTTAGGTCTTCAGATGAAGACCTAAAAGTCAAGGCTTCTGCATGCAATACCTCCAAAATAAATAGGCAATTGTCTCAGGCCTTGGAAGAGCAAAAAGGATTTTGAAAGTCAAGTAAAAGAGATGGAGGAAAAAATGGGAAGAGAAATGACAGCAATTCAAGAAAATCATAAAAAAAAAGTCAACAGCTTGCTAAAAAAGACCCAAAAAATGCTGAAGAAATAAACATCTTAAAAACAGACTAACTCAAATGACAAAAAAGGCCCACAAAGCCAATGAGGAGAAGAATGCTTTAAAGAGTAGAACTAGCCAAATGGAAAAGGGGATTCAAAAGCTCACTGAAGAAAATAGTTCTTTAAAAATTAGAATGGAACAGATGGAAGCTAATGACTTTATGAGAAACCAAGAAATTACAAAAGAAAACCAAGAGAATGAAAAAATAGAAGATGATGTGAAATATATCATAGGAAAAACAACTGACCTGGAAAATAGATCTAGGAGAGACAATTTAAAAAAAAAGAGACTACCTGAAAGCCATGATTAAGAAGGGATGATGTCTAAAAAATGTAAAATTTAAGGGATGCGAGGGGAATATATTGGAAGGAGAAAGGAGAAATGGAATGGGGAAAATTATCTCTCATAAAAGAGGCAAGTATAAGCTTTTACAGTGGAGGGGAAAAGGGAGGAGGTGAGAGGGAAAAAGTGAAACTTACTCTCTTCACATTTGACTTAAGGAGGGAATAACACACTCACTTAATTTGGTATGAAAATCTATATTACACTTGAGGAATGAAGGGGAGAAGGGGACAAGAGGGCTGAAGGGGTAATATGGGGCAGGGGAAGTGAAAGATGGGAAGAAAACCAGGAACTCAAAATTTTGTGAAAATGAATGTTGAAAACTAAAAATAAATAAATATTTTTTTTTAAAAGTAAGATTATTGGAGTACTTGAAAGATCAGAAAAAGATCTTAGACATAATTTTTCAAGAAATTATCAAGTAGGCAGCAGGGCCAAGATGGCACAGTGTGAACAACTACTCACCTAATCTCTCAGACAAGCTCCTTCAGATACCTCTAAAAAAAGGTATCTGAGGTATTTGGAGGTGCAGAATCCAATAGGAGACAGACTGTGGCAGATTAACAACCCAGGACAGATTGGAAGATCAACAGGAAAGATCTGTTCCTCCAGGGTGAGTCTACAGCACACAGCGCAGATGCTGCGTGGCTGAGTGGGAAAACTCCGGAGCACCTGCAGGCAGCAGCACAGAGGAAAGGCAGAGTGGTAGTCCAGGGTAAGAGACCAGGAAATTTGAGTGAGTGATAGACACTGAGCCTCAGGTATCAGCTGAAGCTGCTCCAAAGACTTTCAGCTCACAGATTAAAAGTGTGTAAGCCACCTACTTGATCTTCAGGGAGCCAAAATGGTGGAGTAATTAGTAAATACTCTCTCTCCCTCCCCTTATTGACCTTGAAAGAGCCATAAAATATTTCCCCAGAAAAATCCTGGATCAGTGGAAACAGCTGAAGGGGAAAACAGTCTGGTAGCACCAGAAGCTGGGAAAATAGCTAAGGGGGATTACTCTTATTATGTCAGAGGGTAACTGGCAGGAGAGGAGCCCCAGAAAGTTCGAAAACTCCCACTAAGACCCAGACATGAGTTGAGCCTGCCTTTGCTCTAGCTCAGCTGAGGAGATCTCCTATGACCAGACCAATTCTCACCCACACTTAATAAGCTCGCCCCAAGGCTAAGCCCAGAAACACAAACAAAAGGAAAAACAAAGGCACCTGCCCTTAGCTTTCCCACATGAGCAGCTCAAGAGATTCTCTACCAGCACATAAAGTCTCACCATCATGAGCAAAAAGCAAAGCAGGAGGGAAAAGACTATAGAATGTTTCTATGGGAACAAGGACAAAAACAGGATTATCAAAGAGGTCAGTATTGAGATTGTACTTCTATCTGTAACTTCAGAAGGGACTATGAACTGCTTGCATGCACAGAGAGCATTCCTGGATCAACTGAAGAAGAAAAGGGAAGAAAAAATGGCCAATGATTTTAAAAGTACACAAAAAGAATTCTCTGAAGACAACACCTTTTTAAAAAGGAAAATTGAACAACTGCAAAAGGAAGCACTGGAAAAATTGGATAAATGGAACAGGAAATACAAAACCTAAGTGGGAAAATTGGACAAATGGAAAAGAAAGTAACAAAACTTAGTGGAGAAAATAATTCCTTAAGAGGAATAATTGGAAAAAGAGATGCAAAAGTTAACTGAAGAAAACAATTTGATGAAAATTAGAAGTGGACAAATAGAAACTGACTGCCTGAGACATCAAGAATCAGTCAAACAAAATCTAAAGAATGAAAAGATAGAGGAAAAAGTAAAATATCTAATTGGAAAAACAACTGACCTGGAAAATAGATCCAGGAAAGAAAATTTAAGAATCATTGACCTGGACAATATCTTCCAAGAAATCATCAAGGAAACTGTCCAGAAGTGTGAGATCCAAAGGGCCAAGTGGTCATTGAAAGAATCCACCTTTCAGGTCACAAAAAGGATCCAAAATTAAAAACACTAAGTAATATTGTTGCCAAAATTCAGACCTATCAAGTGAGGGAGAAAATACCACAAGCAGCCAGAAAGACACCATTCAAACATCAAGGAGCTACAGTCAAGATCACACAAGACCTTCCAGCTTCTACATTAAAAGACTGAAGGAACTGGAATCTGATATTCTGTAAGGCAAAGGACTTGGGACTACAACCAAGAATCAACTACCCAGCAAAGTCCAGCATAACATTTCAGACAAGAAGATTGACATTCAACAAAAGAAGGAGAGATCAATAAATTTGGAATTAAGAAAACTATTGAACTAATAAATAAAATTGTTGAATTTATGAAAAACTAGTGAAATTGATAAACCTTTGGTCAATTTGATTAAAAGAAAGAAGAAAACCAAATTACCAATATCAAAAATGAAAGGGGTGAACTCACCTTCAATGAGGAGGAAATTAAAGCAATAATTAGAAATTACTTTGCCCAATTTTATGCTCATATATTTGGCCATCTAAATGAGAAGGAGTATTTTTCAAAATATAAATTACCCAGATTAACAGAAGAGGAATTTGAATACTTAAACAACCCCATCTCAGAAAAAAAAAAATTGAACAAGCCATCAATGAACTCCCTAGGAAAAAATCTGCAGGGCCAGATGGATTTACAAGTGAATTCTATCAAACATTTAAAGAATAGTTAATTCCAATATTATATAGACTATTTG
>JAQQSK010012581.1:0-11821 GCA_028658325.1 Potorous gilbertii | reverse complement strand
ATGAAAGATGATGTCTAGGCTCTTTTTTTGATCATGGCTTTCAGGTAGTCCCATAAATTAAATTGTCTCTCCTGGATCTATTTTCCAGGCCAGTTTTTTTTTCCAATGAGATATTTCACATTCTCTTTCATTTTGTCATTCTTTTGGTTTTGTTTTGTGATTTCTTGGTTTCTCAGAAAGTCATTAGGCTCCATCTGTTGCATTCTAATTTTGAGAGAACTGTTCTCTTCAGTGAACTTTTGCACCTCTCTTTACACTTGGCTAATTCTGCTTTTGAAAGCATTCTTCTCCTCATTGGCTTTTTGAACCTCTTTTGCCAATTGAGTTAGCCTATTTTTCAAGGTGTTATTTTCTTCAGCATTTTTTGGGTCTCCTTTAGAAAGGTAGTGACCCGTTTTTCATGCTTTTCTTGTATCTCTCTCATTTCATTTCCCAGTTTTTCCTCCACCTGTCTAACTTGATTTTCAAAATCCTTTTTGAGCTCTTCCATGGCCTGAGCCCATTGGATATTGATTTCAGATCTTTGGGATACAGAGGCCTTGACTCTTATGTCTTTACCTGATTGATTTAAGCATTGGTCTTCTTCGTCAGAGAGGAATGGTGCAATCATTTGGTCACCAAGAAAATAATCTTCTATGGTCTTATTTTTTTTCCCTTTTCTGGGCTTTTTCCCAGCCAGTCACTTGACTTCTCAGAGTCCTCTCCACCCCCTTCCTAGGTCTGCCCAGCTAGTGCTTGGGGTCTGAGATTCAAATGCTGCTCCCAGCATCAGGGCTTTTAGTGGCTGGCCAGTTGCTATTCAGGGTAAGATTAAATCAGGTTCTCAGGTAGGGGCAGGGCCGCCTCCTAGGCTCAGTTCCCTCAAGGAGTTTATGCAGAGACCTTCTGTCATGGAGTGCTGCTGAGCTCCTGCCTTCTCTGGGAGCCTCTGCCTGCCTGCTGCCTCTGCTGCTGCCTCCCAAGGGGGCCCGAGTTATGGAGACACCCCGCTCTCCTCTCAGCCAGTCCAGACGCGTCTCTCACTGACCTGTGCATCTGTGGGTGGAGGGACCTTCGCAGCGGCTGGAGATTCCATCCCTGAATTCTACTCCCATCTGCTCGCTCCTCTCAGTGCCGCGTGGCCAGGGCAGGGCAGGGTTCTGCTCCTGTCTGGTGCATGAATGGCTTTTGGGGTTGGTTTTGCAGGGCTCTCTGGAACGGAAATCTCCTTCACTGTGTTGCTGTGTGGCTTCCACTGTTCCAGAATTTGTTGGGAGTTCTTTTTATAGCAAATCCATGGGCTGTGGGTTTGGAGCTAGCATATGTGAGTCTTTCTACTCCACCATCTTGGCTCCACCCCTCTGAAGTGAAGATTTCTAAGAACAATAGGTAGGATAATTTGACTGAAATCTTTGGTACATGAAGGGAAACAACATGGAATTAATAATATTTATATGGCACCTAGTATGTGCCAGGCACTGTTCTAAGTGTCATATGTGTGTGTATGTGTTTGAGTGTGTGTGTATATATATTTGTGTGTGTGTATGTATACATATATATATGTATATATATATATATATATATATATATATATATATATATATATATATGAAATCTAATTTTATTCTCACAACAACCCAGGGATTAATACTATTTTTATCCCCATTTTACAGTTGAGAAAACTGAGAATATCAGAGGTTAGATGGCTTACCTAGAAAACACAACTAGTGTTTGAGGACAGATTTGAATTCAGGTCTTCCTGACTCTAGATCTCACACTCAATTCACCGTGCCACCTAGCTGTTTATAATTAGCCTGGAAAGGTAGGCTGAAGTGAGAATTCGAAGGAGTTGAAATGTGAAGCTCAGACATTTTTATTTTATCCTCAATCCAATAGGAAACCTCTGAAGTCTACAGAGTGTGAGATAAATGTGTTGAGATAGATCTATGCTTTAGGAGACTTATCTTAGCAATTCTGTGAGGGATGGATGGGAGACTGGAAAGGATGGAATACATGTGTTCAATCAGTAGGCTTTTTCAATGATCAAGGCAAAATGCAGCAGTGGCCTGGACTGGAGTTGTGGTCCTAGGAAACCATGAGAAGAAATCTTTCTACCCATGTAGTGTCGCATTCCTTACTCAGCAGTGTTCTGCCTCATAGGCATGACTTCTTTGATCCAAGTCTAGCTCCCAGTGTGGGAAGTTGCAGTTTTCTGGCCTTTTATCCTTGTGTATCATCCTTTGAACCATGTTCAGGCTCCTCTAATCCATGACAAATTTCACTGACCTATCCCTGGACAGATGCTTCTTGGAACTCCTTCCTAAAGGTAAGAGACTTCCCCCATGTTTCAAGTAGGAGATGACAGTCAAGCTGACCAAGTTGCTAAAATTTTGCAACAATGTGGCAGGAAGAATAGAATCCTGGATTTGTATCTAGAAAGACTTTAGTTTGAATCCTGCCTCAGAGACTTTCTAGACATGTAATCCTGGACAATTAATTTTACCTTTGCTAGTCTTTTTCTTCATTTTTGAAATGGGGAAAATAAAAGCATCTATTTCATAAGGTTGTTGTGAGTATGAAATGAGATAACCTACATGATAACATGAACTGGCCAATAATACCATGGTCCTTATGAAATTTATAATATGTTCAGCCTAGTATCAGTGGACATGAAATCTTAGTGAGGCTATTTCTGTAAGTATATGGTGAAATATCCTGCTTCAGATAATATGCAAGAATTCTCTATTTCATATAGAATTAGCAGCTTGTGTTGAAATACCTTTTACCTGTTTTTGGGTAATAACAGAATGTATATCAAAGGATTCAAATGAATAGGAGAACTCTCTGTTCCTTGCAGATTTTAAATGAGAAGGGAGAAATATTGTATACCTCCAGGAAAAGGGACAGCAGTTACAACAACTGAGTCTGCTGAGAAAATTTTGAGGTTTAATTTACTTGACCTGGTACCTATATCCTCCTAACAAGGGATGGCTTATTCATTGGCCATGCCTCACTCAGAAGTGAACTTAAATCAACTATTTATAGCAATCCCTTTAAATCTGAATCCAGTCTCCCCAGGGTCTAAGGCAATAGAAGAGAGTGGGCTCTTGATCTCAGAGGTGTACCTAGTTTGGTTCTTCTTATATTTTCTCAGTAAATATGGCTGGGTTAAAGTGAATTGATGTTGCTTGATTATGGATACTGAGAAGAGAGCAACTGTTCAAAATAAAATAGAGGCACTCATCACTGGTTAGATGATATTAAGGGCATAATAACTAGATGAATAATTCTATGGGGACCACATTTTATGGACACTTGGAAATAAAAGTATGAGAAGAACCATCTCATAATCCCATCTGATCTACTCCTAGACCTCTGAGGGATGGGATAGTCAAGTTAGCCAAGATCTAGCTAGTGAGGGATTGAGATAATGAGTCCAAGACTATTGCCACATATATGAACACATGGCCCTAAATTACTACACAAATGTTAGCTGGTATTATTGTCATATCACTGCATTACTCCTTCTGGGAAGAGTCGAAGCACCACCATAATTTTCCGGTGAAGTGCTTAAATGTCAGTGATTCCTGTAGTGTAAGTAGCACATGATGTTGAGGAAACAATAGTTCTGAGATTTGGGGACTTATTGTCTAAAAACTCTTTCCAGAAGCATGATAGAAAAATTTCACCCTCTTTTCTGAGAAGATGTCGTGTCTTCCTCCTGCTTCATAGTCTTTCTTCTGAAATAATTTCTAATTTTTAAAGTATTTGGCAAAACAGAGAATAGCTTAAGGACTACAATATAAAACATTAGGTAAAGAGTCAGAAGGCTTCATTTGATTTTCCACTTTACAAACATGGATGAATCAGTTCACCTTTATTTTTATAAATTTAAAAATTTTTAAGGCTTATTCCAAATCAAAATGTCAGATACTGGATAAAGAAATGTCTACACTTCAGGTCCTTCTCTTAAGAAAATAAATGTATGGAAGGAGGTTGCCACCTGGTGTTTAGAGAAGAAAAAAGAATTCTGTGTATTCATGTATGTATGCATGCATATGTGTACATGTATAAACATGTATATATATATGTGTGTGTATGTATATATATATATATATATTTATGTTGCTGAATATTTATATATGTTAGAGAAGGAAATGACAAATCACTCCAGTATCTTTGCCAGGAAAACTATTGATGGTATTGGTGTGCTGTACTCTACGGGTTCAGAAAGAGTCAGACATAACCGAAAAACTGAACAAGAACATTTATGTGTGTGTATATATATATATATATATATATATATATATATATATATATATATATATATGCAGTTTTCCAATATCTTCATATACATACACATCTTGCTGAGTGGATGAATGAAGAAATATTTGTGAACCTTAACTACCAATTGAATAAGGCTTTGGGAACTGCAGGGCCTTGACAATTTTGTGATGGAAATTCTTGTCTTTGATTCTTTTATTCAATACAGTTCTATGTAATTAAACCCAACAAACATTTCTTAAATATATATTACAGGTCTGTACAACATACAGTCTACCGGCCACTTGAGGTCTCCCAGAGGATTTAGCAAAGCCTGAAAAAAATGTAGAGACTATAGAAGAAAGTAAAAATATAATGAGTGTTTTCCTCATGTCCTGCTTAACCCACCTTTCACCACTCTCACTATTGTGCCTGTCGTAAAACTTGGTAAGTGAGTTGCCACTGCACACCCTCTACTATTTGTCACATGACCTGCAGCAACCAAACATTGTCAGTCTGCCTCTAGTCTGAAGGAGAGTGATATATTTTTGCTCTGTTTTAAGTTAGTTACTGAGGGTGAACAGGGACAAAGTGAGTGCATCCAACATGCCAGTGCAAGTGATAACTCCCTATATGATGAGCGGCAGCAGTGCAAGGCCTTCTTCTCCTCTATCACTGTACTGCGGCCATCCAAGTTATTTTCTCCAAGGCCAGACACTTAATTCAGTATTTCTTTTTATTTTAGTAATGGCTGTGGAGAACTTTTGGTTGTAACATTAAAATTTTTGTGATGACTTTGTAAAATGGGTGATAAAAAGAAATGGAAGATTTAATCAGAACATAGAATGTTAAATTCAGAGTGGACAAATAGATATTTGCCTATTTATATGAGAGACAAAACATTATGCTTTGTTTGTTGAGAAGTAATAACCTTTCCAAAGAAATAAAATCTATGTCAATAGTGTAATATGTATCATTAAAAAAAACCTGAAAAATATATTAAAACTTGTGCTGCTTAGCAAAGTAATTTTTTAACATTAATGTGATTTCAGGATAAATAAAAATCTTAGGTAATAAATACAATTAATTAAAATTTCCCTTTTAAAAATAGTTTATTTGCAAAATACTTTAATCATTAATTATACCTTTACTTGGAAGGTGAGTTGCTAAAAACCTATCTGGGGTCCAAAGAAGTTAAGTCTATTTTAATTTTGACCTCTACCTACTGCCAGATTGTGTAGTTCTGATCTACTTTGGCAAATAATCAGAGTTAAAGCTTGAAGCTACCTTAGATGTTACCTTTTCTAATGCTTGTCATTTTATATTAGAATAAACCAAGGCCCAGTGAGATAAGATTAGTTGTCCAAGGTTTAAAGGGTAAAACAATGTCAGACCTGAGATTATATGAAAGGTTTTGTGTTTAGCACTGGTACTGTGCAGGATAGAATAATTCCATTATTGTACATTTGTATTATACATTCTACTTGGCTAGATCATGAACTCCACAAGGGTAGGGGTCATATTCCAATGATCTTTCTGGTCCCTAGTCCCAGCAAAGCTTTTGTCCATGCCTAGAAGGAATCAGTATCCATGACAAGATCTTAATAAAAGTAAATGTTTCTTCAATGAAATTATGAATGAATTAGGAAGAGGAGAGTACAGACAACATATGGTACATTGAATCTGAGATTCTAGGGAGTATTTGAATGAGTCTCTCTAACTCATACATTACTGCTCTAATATCTGAATAGAGTTGATGTCAAATTGATGGACATACTGCTTCCTACAGGACAGATCACAAACCATTCATGTTTTCTCATACTGTATAATTCTTGTTCCTGTTCTCTCATGAACCTTCTTTAGAGAATTCACCTGATGAATTCCAGGACTGGGGAAAGAGTGAGGTAGAGAGGTTTACTTTATATGTCTTAAGCCTTTGTTGATACAAGCACAAATAACTTTAGTTCTTCCCACATCATCATCCATCCTAACACCTTTTCAATCTTACTTTTCTTGGATGATGTGTGTGTGTGTGTGTTTTTTTTACCCTACAAAAGTCATTGGTAATAGATTGAAGCCTGCTTACACTTATCCTGACTTTCTCCATTTTACTTTAGATTAACTTTCATTCTGATTCCTGGGACATAATGATGTTCAATGATCCATAGTTATTTAGCATTACAATTAGGGCATTGAATTCAGGGTTTATTAAGAACCCAAGTTCTATTCAGTAATCAATAAATCAACAAGCATTTAAGTATCTACTATTTGCCAAGTGCTATGATAAGTATTGGCTATTCAGAGACAAAACTAAGGTGTTCTTTCCAATATGCCAAAAGATTTTTTCTCTTACCAAAGCTTCCTGATGCGTAAAATAAAGGGCTTATAATGTGTAAGATCCTTAGAGTCAATTCCATCTCTAAATTTTTTGTCATTCTGAGTACTCAAGGGAACTGAGGTCCATAAAAATAAATATTACTGAAATAACCATGCAACATAATACGAAATATTTGGAGCCAATGGAAGGCTTAAGTTTGATTGAATACCAGTTCTACTTGTGCTTATTAGCTGAGTGCCATTGGTTAAATAGCTTTGTTTCTGATTTCTTGGATATCAAAAGAAGATGAATTAAATGATCACAAAATTGTAGAACCTGAGTGTTGTAGGTTCCTTGGGGACATCATTCCAATTCCTACTAGATTAGTGATCTCGTTTATGATACTCTCAACCTCCTCTGCAAGACTTTCTATAGGCAATCCCTTTTCAATTCTCAATCCCATGGTCCAAGGTCATTAGTGGCAAAGTGGGGAATTCAAACTCAGGCTTTTTGTCTCTCGATCCAAGGTTTTTATTTCACAGTAGAATTGTAAAATATCAGAGATCACAAGAATTGACAGCTTTTGCAACTGAAAGGCAATTTAGAAATTTTTCAGTTCAAGACACAACAAGAATTCCATAAGCATTGATTATTTGCTGGGCCCTTTATTAAGCATTGGGGATAAAAATACAAGGCAAAAAGAAAATCTTTGTCTCTAATGAGCCTAAATTTTCATTTGAGAATAAAAGGGAATTTTAAAAGTATGTATGGGGGTCTGGAGGTAGAAGATATATCCATAGGGACATGAGGGTGAAGTCTTGAGAGAATTGGAGTCAAGAGAGGAATGAAGAATGTCTGCCCTAGGAGACTTCCTCAAAATGGAGTTTCCAGGAGGAACTCACTAATAGAAAGAGTGAGAAGGCGGCTGAGGAATGGTTCAACACTATCATTTTAGAATAGAGAAAAGTTAAGCCCACAGAAAATTAGGAGTTTCTCCAGATTTGCATAGAGAATTAACAAAGCCAAGAATTCAACTCAAGTCTTCCAATTCTCAGACCAATGCAATGTATTTGAATTTTCCACACAAAGGAGGAGCACAAGAGAGGTGAAAAAAATTTTCAACTTTATTCAACATGTCATTTTGCAATATTCCCATCGAAAGATGCTTATGAATCCTTTCTCACTGAGCGAGTCAGGAAGTTTTATAGTAACTCATCTCTTACTCATGGGACCATTACTGACCCCATTAATTAGAACGCTGTGCAAGCATGCACAAGTCTCTCCACAAACTCAGTCTGTGATTCAAAGGGGCCAATATATTTGAAGGGGTGGGGAAGATAAGGGAGTGTCAGTGTACTCCGTGATGACTTCAAAATTACTTTGAGACAAGCTAGGTTTCAGTCACTTAATAGACTCCAAGCAATTTAGGTTGGGCCATACCTGTTGGTATGTAATTATGAGGCCCCAAAGAGACTGATGCTACTTAAATTTTGGGAACATATTAGTTATTGGTGAGGACAAGTCTGCCAAAAGCTGTAAAGATGAGCTCTACAAAAAAGCATGGAGAGCTGGTTATATCAAATGCCATACATCAGGCCTGATCCTGGTAGGTATGAACACATCGCATCATGGCTGTTGTGTGAATTGGTCTGCCCAGAGAAGTAAGATTGCAGAATTGAGAGTTTTCATTTTACAGATGAGGAAACTGAGGCCCACAGAAGTAAAACTCCTTGCCCAGCAACTAGCTACCAAATGTCTAGGATCTGAACCAACATCCTCTAGGAGCTCAACACTCTTTCTACTGCCCTACATTGCCTTGCCATAACCCCAATAATTGACCATACAATTTAATGTGAATATCTCTGGGATGGGAAAATTTATCACCTCCTAGAGAAACCAGTATAGCTGGAGATAGTTCTAATACTTAATAATGTTTTCCTTATATAGAGCTAAAGCCTGCTCTCTGCAACCTGAACCCATGACTGCTCCTTGGGACCATGTAGCTTATGTGTAATTACTCTGGTCTACATTACTCCTTTAATACTTGAGGACAGTCTTTACCTTTCCCTTCCTTACTCCAAATAAAACTGCTTCATAATACATCCGAGTGACATTTTGCAGTTTCCAAAAACACGTTATTAATTCCTTTTGTCTAATAGAATGCTTGAGCTGAACTGGGCCTTAAAATCACACAACTAATAGATGCCAGATCTTAAAGGAATCTTCTTACAAGTAACATTAAAATATGCAATATTAGAATATAAAATGTATCATCAGCGACAGAAGGTATTTGGGAATAATATATTCATACAATGTCAGTGAAGATACCTAAAATAATAGAATAAAAATAATGGTTGAGACTTAGAAGGAATCTCAAGACATTGAATGTCAAAATATAGCTTCAGCCTTGGTGGCCTCTCTGTACTACATCGCATTGAAGATTGGATCATAAGTCTTTGAAGAAGTTGAGATTTTCAAATATTAATGAAACTTTAATGTCTCAAATCAGTTGGCTTGGTCATGAGAGCAAGAAATAATATAAACTCACATTGTAAGTCAAGCCTTTGACATTTGTAACTTGTGGCACCTTGGGCTAGTCAGTGAATTTAATCACTTCTCTCATCTATAAAATGAGGGGTAGAGAAGGTTTGATGAAAGGCCTTTGAAATCTTTCCCAGCTATAAAACTATGATTCTTGGAATTTCCCATGAGTCTACTCATGCCCTGCTGTTCTATGATGCATTTGTATTGTCATCCCTATGTTACTGTATGACTGTGGGAAAGGGAACACAAGTCAAAAGACATCTTACTATCTATCCTTTTCTCATGATCCCTTTGCCTCACTCCCAAAGGTCTCAGTCTGTGTAATTCTATCACACATGTATGTACTTTCATGTTTATATAGTATGGTGCATTTTGCATTAGTTTTTCTCCCTCTGGAATCCAGTTTCTCTTTATGTCTCCTCCAGTCAGTCAATCAAAAGCATTTATTAAGCACCACAATATACTCACAATTATGCTGAGTGCTAAGGATATAAAGGCAAAAGTTAGTCCCTATTCTCCAGGTATGCACAGTCAAAGTCTTTGTCCTTTCTTTTCTAGATAACCAGTAACAAATTTGTTCCCTGCCAATATAGAGAACAACAAAATTTGGTAAGTGAATGAAAGAACAATTCTCATAGATGTACCTCCAGGTACATTCTTCAGTCTTTAATTCTTTGAAGTTATTCCAGTTTTTGTTCAGGTCTACTTTGCTCATTTTGTCTTTTAGCCACTTTTACCCCTTTGCCACTGCAACCCCAAAACAAAGAATTTCAGGAGTCAATGTAGAGCACTTCTGTGACAAGCTCTTTATTGTACATAGAAAGAAAATAAAGGCTATGGAAGGAAAGAGAATTCCTGAAAATAATTCAAGATGTAAGTGGTAGAGCAGTTTGAAGTCAAATATTCTCACTCCATTTTCAGTATTCTTTTCCACTACCAACTCTGTGATCTTCCTGAATTGACTTAAATGGGAATTCCTTTATTAAGCTTTCTCACTGTCCACATGAAAAATCATCTAAATTCCTCAGATTTTAGACAGATATTTGCCTTTCCCTTTCCAATGCAATTTATCATGCATTACTATGTGTTAGCTATCTTTCTTGATGATGTCATATCCCCTGTTAGACTGTGACTCTATGTAAATAAGGCCTAGGGCTTATAACAACATTGTTTCATTTCCAAAGCCTAGCATAATAATTTATACAGAATTGATAGTTAATGATTATTTATTTAGTTGACTCATCAATCTTGTGATCAAGAAAGGATAGAGATTGTCATAGTTATAAACATGAGAAGAAGCATGGAATAATGGACAGAGAACCATTTTCAGAGCCAGGAAAATTTGATCTTAAGTTCCAACTCAAACATCCAGGCTACGTGACCCTGGGCAAGACCAATTACCACTCAAGGTGGCAAGCATTCCTCTAAGATTATAAACTGTAGGAAAGATATGGATTTAAATTAGTAGAGGAGGTTTCCTCCTCCAAAAGTTTCCTATAACAATGTTATGGGTGGATCCATTATTTATCTGCTTGAAAAGTGTAGAAACTAAGGTTCAGAGAAGGTCTTATAGAAAGTAAGTGTCACAACTTGACAAGGACTCACATCTTTTTATGTCCCACCAAGGACCCTTGACATCAGATCTGTCAAACATGGGGGCCACATTAATGAGCGGGAAATAGATTAAATATAATTGGAAAATAGTTAACAAAAACTTAAAAATACAACACAATAAATATGTTAGGACTACTAGGTAATACAGTGGATAGAATGTTGGGCCTAGAATAAGGAAGTCATCTTCATGAGTTCAAATCTGGCTTTAGACAGTACTAGGTATATGACCTTGGTCAAGTCACTTAAGGATGTGTGTCTCAATTTCCTCATCTGCAAAATGAGTTGGAGAAGGAAATGGCAAACCACTCCAGTATCTTTGCCTAGAAAACCCCAAAATGGGGTCATGGAGAATCATACATGACTAAAAAACTGAATGACAACAAAATATATAATGTGTATTGCTAAGTCAACATGGATCCCAAAGGAATTTTTGTATGATTTAATGGACTCTATCCTACTTGAATTTCATATCATTTACATTATGGAATTCTAGCTATATTTGAAAGTCTCATCATTCAATTCTTATCAGTAGGAGAGTTATGGGGTGCAATGGATACAGAACCATCCCTGGAGTCAAAAGAACCTGAGATTAAATTCAGCCTCAGAAACTTACTAGCTGACTGTCTCTGTTTCCACATCTGTAAAATGAGGTAAAGAAGGAAATGGCAAACAATTACAGTATTTCTGCCAAGAAAATCTAAAATGAAGAGATGATGAATCAGACACAACTGAAATGACTGAACACCAACAACAAATCTCATCAGTATGGTCTCTTTCTCCTTCAAACTGTATAGATCGGACTTTTCTATGATCTATTTCTTCAAAACTTTCTGATTCTAGTGCATGTACTATACTCCATGGGCTGGGCTGGTGGCCTTTTAACATGAAAGAATTTAGACATCTTAGACACAAATGGTTTAATCACTTTATTTTAAAGATATGGAAATGGGGGGCGGAGACAAGATGGCGGAGTAGAAAGGCTCACCTATGCTAGGTCCGAACCCACAGCCCATAGATTTCCTGTAAAAAGAACTCCTGACAAATTCTGGAGCAGTGGAAGCCGCGCAGCAACACAGTGAAGGAGATTTCCGTTGCAGAGAGCCC
>JAQQSK010012580.1:0-11821 GCA_028658325.1 Potorous gilbertii | reverse complement strand
GGAAATTGCTCTTTCCAAAATTAGCATGATTTTTTTAGCTGCAAAATCTAAGAGATCTCTTCTTAATTCTCATCCTTCTTGACCATTCTGGAGCTTGTGAACCAGTTAGTCAGTCAGTAAACATTTATTAACCACTTACTATATACCAAGCCCTGTGCTTAGCATTGGAGATTCAAACAAAAAGTAAAAACAGTCATCTTGAGGAATTTATATTTTAAGGGGAGGAAAACATTTATATAAGTAGAGAGCTATAAGATGCATATGTAGTAGGTAAAAGGTAATTTTAGAAGGGAAGTACTAGCACCTGGAAGAACTGGGTAAAACCCTCTGTAGAAGGTGGAGGCAGAGGAGAGGAGAGACAATATTGAAGGCATTAGGGACAGCCAGGAGACGGATTGTCATGTTCAAGGAGAAAAATTAGCTAACATGGCTCCACCATAGAGTTTTTTGTGGGGAATAATATGTAGGATGACTGCAAAGCTAGATTTTGGTATGTTTTGACCACTTATTTCTTAGAAATACTCTGTCCTCACTGGCTCTTCATGATTTTGCACTCTCTTGGTTTTTCTCCTGTCTTTCTAACCAAGCTTCAGTCTCCTTCATTATATCTTCATCCATTAATTTTGGTTCTACACCTAAGGCTCTATCCTAGACTCTTCCTATAACCTCTCAACTTGATGATCTGATCAATTCTCCTGGATCCAGTTTTTACCCCTAGGCAGAGATTCCTGGATCTTGACATCAAGCCCTTGTTTCTAATCTGAATTCCAGTCTT
This sequence comes from Potorous gilbertii, assembly GCA_028658325.1. NCBI lineage: Eukaryota > Metazoa > Chordata > Mammalia > Diprotodontia > Potoroidae > Potorous > Potorous gilbertii. The sequence goes on along the minus strand of JAQQSK010012580.1, from coordinate 11,046 downwards.
ACATCACGAACTGCCTGTTGGACATTTTTAATCAGGTTCCCTGTGTAGGCACCTGAAACTATCCAAAGCAGAACTAGTTATTTTTCCTCAAACACCTATCATTCTTCTAAACTTCTCTGTCCTTCACATGCCACCACCACGTTTTCAACCAAATAGATGTGAAGCATCTGTGTCATGTGGAAATCTACTCAGATACCTCATATTTCCAACCAGTTGCCAAATCTCATCATTTCTGTCTCCACAACATCTCCCACGTGTGTCCTCTTTTCTCAATTCATACAGTTACTACCCTAATTTAGGGCCTCATCACCTCTCATCTAGACTGTTGAATTGGCCTCTTAGTCTCCCTATCTCCAATCACCTTTTACGTCAATCCATCCACACCTGCCAAAGTGATTTTCCTGACACACGGGTTTGTCTAATCTTACCTGTTATCCACTCAGTGAACTCCCATGGTTCTCTGTTGCCCCTATGATCAATAACAGACTTTTCTGCATGATATTTAAAGCTCTTCACAATCAGGCCTTTTTCTGATTTTTAAGTTTTCTTACACTTTACTCTGTGCTATACACTCTATGGCGTAGCCATCCTCAGAGGGATGCCATTATCCAGATGGTTATTCATACCTAGCATGCGGTGCTTTCTTACCTTCAAAACTTAGAGACCTTAGCTCTAGTGTTCCTTTCTGAAGGTTTTGTTTTTCTCTTTCTTTCCCCCTGTGTTATGAATGAGGTATGAGAGAAAGAAAATGGACTTTTGCTAATTGAAAAACTTAAAAGTAAATTAAAATAGTATTCTCAGGTATCAGGTTCAACCAATCCTTCCTCTGAACACTCTGAAATTTGCTCACCTAACAAATGGGGTGAATATCAGACTGCTGACAAAATTCTCTGTGCCAAATTCTAAGGCCTCTAGAGTGAGATCACTTCCTCCTCCTCCCCAAATATTTCATATTTTGCAGTCTAGAAATTAGCTCTTTCTAAATGGTGAGAATCAGATGCAAAATAATAGTTCTCTCTATTGGTTTCTTCATATTTTGATGGATAAAATTTATTTACTATATATCATATGTGTGTGTATGGAGAGAGAGAGAGATAGAGAGAGAGATGTGTGGGTGTCTCATGGAACGTGCATGTCCATTACCTCCCTGTAGCATGTTTCATCATGTCTTCAGTAGTGGTAGTAAATCATTGCACTGATTAGAGTTCTATCATCTTTGAAAACTGTTACTTTTTAAAGTATTGTTATCACTGTTTCCATTGTTCTCCTGGTTCTTCTCAACTATGGCTTAAAAATCTATTGGGGAAGTCAGTCAAGTTCCAACGAGAAGTTCTGAAGAATAAAATTCTTGAGACACAGAGAAATCATTTCAGTAATGGAAATGGTCCAAAGGGATCCATTCGGTTATGCAGAGAACTCACTAACCACTTTGGATATTTAAGAGATAAGTATCTAAGGGTTAAGCAAGGACTTAATAAATTGCAGAGGAGGAATACAAAACAATAAATGGTATTATCCTCTGTCAGGGTCAGTATTTTGCATCTGATACTCAGAGGCAAATAATTTAAACAAAGGGTTACTCCTATGCTATTAACAACAATACTAATAGCTTTATATAGCACTTTAAGGTTTGCCAAGGACTATACAAATTTTTTTTTGACCCCATCCAAATTCTGTGAGGGAGGTAATATAATTGGGGTTTTTTTTTAACATGTGAGGAAAGTGAGACTGAGGGTGGTTAAGTGAGTTGCACAGGGTAACATAACTAGTAAGAGTCTGAGGAAGGATTTGAACTCATATCTTCCTGGTTCCAACTCCAACACTCCAACCCACTATTTAACCTAACCTGCTAAATTGGACTAGATAATCTCTGATGTCACTTGCAACTCTAAAACTATGAACTTCGGATTGGAAAATACAAAAGAGAAATGGAAGAAAGTTCATTCCCTTCTTTCTAGAATACAAAATGACAGGTGTTGTTACTGTCATTGATCTTTCAATGACTATGGAAAATAGAAAAGGTGACTCGTGAGTGGAGAGGAGAAGGACAATTTTAAATCTCATAGGTCTTCCATAAAATACGAGTTAAAGAGCCTAAATACCATGCTGTGGGGAAAAATGGAAAGAAATTGTCCACAAATCTTGAAAACAAATGACCAAGTACTGAATGACAGAATCCTCAAATCACCAGAAGAGGAAAACGTTAACCTTGATACTTGAAGGCATAGAGTGATTAAATTTCAGAATTTCAAGTCAAATGACAAAGTTTTATAATTACTCAAGAGAAAAGCATTTAACTATGGTAGAAAAAGTCACTTATAATAAACTAGAAGTATTTTCCTTCAGATAAAAGACTGGAATATAATATTTGAAGAAGTCAAGGAAAACAACTTATCCTCTAGAATAACATATCCTGTGAAGGAGAGCCTAATTATTAACAGAAAAAAAATGAATCTTCAAGAGAAGAAAGGCTATAATTATTACATTTTTTTTAAAAAAAAGTGAAAAAAAGCATTCCAAATGGATTTTGAGAAAAAAAAGAATGGATAAAGAGTTAAGAAAAATAAAAAGAGAAACTAACAGTTTAAGATTACTCAAGGAAAGTATAGAGCAAGTTAAATAGGAGAGGTAAAATTGTGGAAAAGACTAGCATTACAAAGAAAAGAAAGGAAAATACTGAGTTAGTGAAATATTTAAAAATACATAGAAGAGATCATGGAATAGTCCATGAGTGGACACAGAAAGGTAGCACCATTTTGTTACTATTTAACACCCACATTTAAAAAAAAATGAGTGTGATAGAAGTTTAGCTTCAAAAACAAAATCATCTATGCCTATTAAAATGTTCATGTGGATTAAATTCATAATTAAGGTAAACATTTTTAAAGACTAGGATGCAGTAATTATGAACAAAATTAATAACTGGGGAAAATGCTGATTTAAAAGAAGAAGGGGAATCAATACAAAAGAAACCAGTGGAACAAAGTATGAACCTATTATCTGTTTAAATATGAATGAATTAAATCCCCAACAAAAGAGAACAGAATAAGAATAAAAACAAAACCCAACCAATAAGTTACTACAGAAAAAACACTTTGGAAAAATAGAACCACATATGGATTAAAAATTGGATTCTCTAATCCAGGGTTGGGGAACTTATAGCATTATGGCCACATGTGAACTTTTAGGTCCTCCTGAGAGAACTTTTGAATCCAATTTTTACAGAACAAAAGGATTTTGCAGAGGATTTATTCTATAAAATTTGTATTCAGTTAAAAGGCTGCATACAAATGACCACATGGGACTTTAAGGCCACAGGTTCCCCACTCTTGCTTAATCATTCAGTCCAATAATTTTTCTTCCATATGAAGTTTTGTCCCTAGATCACACAGGAAAAACTTAGTAGAATTTGAATTCCTAGGGAAGCCAAGGATATCTATCCTTTTTCTATTTTGTGGCTGGTAGCATTACTTAGCTATCATGCAATGGAAGATTTGTAGAAGGACAAGTTAAGCAAGGCTTATCCTGAGGTCTCCGACATTTAGCCTTTTCCTGCAGTTCCCTTACCCACTTGCCTCTTACAAATAAATAAATCTGTCATTTTGCTCAGCTGGTTTCCCCAGGGAAGGACTGAAACAAAAGAGAAGCAAAACAAATCATCAGACATAAGCATGTATCATAGAAGGACTGCCAAAAGAGTGAGAATATTTGACTAAAGATGTATAACATCATGCACTGATATGCTTTGTAGATTGACTTTTTGAGCATATAGGAAATAAATCAGATGCAGAAGAATCGGATGTTTAGCAGTAGTTTAGAACACAGTTGTGTCCTTGTCTATTTCCTCACATCATCCTAGAGCACACGTGGGTTACCATACAGAAATGACTATTTTTTACATTACTTAGGTGTGAAGAGGATACTGTCTTCAAGAAGGGGGTGGGGGGGTAAGGCAGGAAGCACTCCATGTGGGGATCAATGGAATATATTCTTCACTATGCCTAACCTATTTTGAACACTGAAATATATAAAATCAGACTTACAAAAAGAAGTACTTGACCCCATTCACATGTATGATGGGTTCTTATTTTGATTCTACCCTGTAAACTCCTTGGGGTCAGGTTCTTTGCTTTATCTCATCTTTGTTCTAAGATAATGCTCTGCAACAAGTAGAAAACGAATACATGTGTGTATAGACATTTGCATGCTCATACATGTATACATATATGTAGTCATGATGTACTGTGCATGTGTTCATGTTATGTACCTTTACAATGGTGTAATTATACTGTTATATTATACTAGATTGTGTTATATGCATTTATTCATGTTCCTCCTGCCTAGTTCTTTATAGTTTCTTAAGGTCTGCAAGATAGGGTAAAGATTCTTATGGTCTCTGCTTCTTAGCCTATCCAAAAATCTAGTTTGAAGTGTTCCTTTCCTATATATCTGCTGTTTTGATTGGAAGCCAATGAATGAATTAGTATGCTTGACAAAGGCTAGTTTACAAGCATATTTAATAAGTTTCTGGCTTTTTAAGAAAGCACTGTACATGTTCCTACTCCTGATCTAATTGCACTTTAGGCAGGGAGGTTTCCCTTTTTTCTCCTAATTGCTTCCTTTAGGACAGAATCTACCCATTCCAGGTGGTCATATATTTAAGGATCTTGTGGACAATGAACAAAATCGGCTGTCCCACAAAAGAAAAGGGAAAAAGCTGGTTGGTGTGTCTGATACGCTAGCTGTTACTAACTGCTACTCTAGGTATGTTATGCATGATCTGAATTTGACTTTTACATAAAACAGATATTTTGAGTAAAGAAACCTACATCTGGAATGTTAGAAATAGATTCCAGGGAATTCTCTACTTGAAAAAATGCAGCCTAATTGCCAACACTTACACCTCTGTGTGGAGTATAGTAATGATGGGAACTAAGTGGTGTAATAGGCAGGTTGCTGGACCCGGAATTTGGAACACCCGAGTTCAAGTCCTGTCTCATATACTTTCCACTTATGTGACTCTGGAGAAATCACTTAATGTCTCAGCTTTAGTTTCCTCATCTGCAAATACATGTGTAATAGTAGCATCTATTTCACAGCATTGTTGTGAAGAGCAAATGGCATAATATATGTAAAATGCTTTGCAAACCTTTAAGTGCTAGCACATTTTTATTGTTAACGTGATTAATAATGAAGGATGTCTGTGATGACTGAGGAACCTACTGAAAAATTCCAAAATATCTTCTAAATCATCAAGGAATGTTTGCATGATGTTTCAAAGAGTTTAAGCTAAATATATTTCATTGGGTTGTGATGCTTTATTTTGAGCATATAAGTCCCTTAACCAAGAATAGCCCTCAAGAGCAGAGGTTCACTTTCACATTATAATGAGGCATTGTGGTAGGGCTGTTGTTTGGTAAAATAATTGACCAAGGAACAATTATGTGTAACATATCCATGACAGCAAATCAAAGATTAAATCCTATTAGGATGCAGAGCAACACAATGTACAGGGACAAATGTGAGAAAGTTTCCTGGGGAAGAGGTGAGTTTTTAGCCATCTACTGGAGGGAGTAATGAACATGAATTGATAGAGATTAGAGATATTCATTTTAATTATTCATTAGCACATTCAAATTGCTAGATGCCTAGATTGATTTAGCTAATGTTAAAATGGTCTCAGTCTTTTAAGAGACCTGTAACTATGTTTATTGTGAAAACCAAAATGACTGTTATAGATAAAGAGGAACTATGGATTTAGTTTCTCATACTCCTTTTATAGAACATGAACCTTGGAATATTTTCTTTGCAGAGGATATTTTTGTAGAAAAATATGAAAGAGAAAACAAAATTGCTTTTATGAATGTCAAAATCTCTCCTGAACAGCCCTCTTGTCCAGCCCAATGTGGACACTTGCCAGTTCTAACTTTCAGTCTCGCAGCCACTCCTAGTCTGATGTATTTCCTGCTGTTTACAGGTATAAGAAAACCATGGCTGGACTTCATACTGTCTTCAGCTATCAAAGTGTCCATACTAATCCTTATGTCTGTCACCCATACTGTTGTTCACTGTGTTCCTTTCTCTCTCACCTTAAACTGCCCTTTGGATACCTTGGGACTCATAGTTACTGTCAGCTTACCAGCCCTGCCTGACTTCCTTGGTTTGACCCAGTAACTTTCTCTGAGAGAAAATAACCACAAGCAGACCAACATGGAGTATTCTTGGGGTTTCTACCTCTCTAATTCTGCCTTACTCACTGGATTCCAGAACCTTATCCATGTCCAGTTACTTCCTATACTTGACTCCTTCTTTTGGTTCTTTGTGTTATCTTTCATTTTCCAGTCTTGACTTCTCCATACCCTTTCCAAGCACTCAAAATAGTACTTGGCACATAGTAGGAGCTTAATAATTTCTAATTGAGTGGTTTTCTTTTTATTCCTTTACCTGCTCCTCATTCAGAGAAGACACTTTCCTAATTTGTGATTGAAATTCAGCCAGATATGAAATGTGCTGTTCTCTTGTCCCTGTCAGTTAATTCTGGGGAAAAAAGTGATTAAAAGAAAAAAAAACACTAAGGCCATAATCACCAACTTGACATTGGTTTCAAGTTTTCACTACATCTACATCACATGGTTTTAAACCATTGTTATTTCCTCAGACATTTTTCATGAACATCTGTAGCTTATTCTCAGATGAATTTCTCCTTTGTACTTTTCTTCTTTCATCCTCCTCCGTAGCAGCTTGGTGCAAACCTTGTCATTGCCACATTGCCCTCACTGCCCTTGTAAATGGTTTTGCTGTTTATCTTCATTGGTTATTTCTATATGATTTCTGCTCATCAAATAGCATGCCTGTAGTTGAAGGGTTGTCCCTTGGTTCCAGTCATATCTACCTCATTCCTGGTTAGTGCTATTCTAACATGAGTCTATCCATTACTATGAGTCCTTTGATATGATAATATAATTAATCATGAACTAATAAGTCCAGGAAATCTCCATTCTGTGATCCCATTTCTACTTCCAAAGAAATCTATTCTCTGCTAGAGAATCTAGTGTTCTAGTTTGGAGATATTTTCTTGCAAAACACTGTTTTAAAAAATGTATATGTATTGGGTAACAATATGAGGTAACCACATTTTTTGTCTTTTTTAACAATCCCCAATAGCATTGATGGGGCCTCTTGGTGCCTGTGCTTGGAACTCAATTCCAAGACCACATTTCTCCCTAGACTCAAAACACTATCCCTGTCAGTTTCTCCTCAGCCAAGGACATTATGCCTAGCAAGTCCTCATGAGTGGGCCCCAGCAAAACACTTATCTCTCTCCCTGGTATAGCAACAAACTACACCTGAAGGAATTATTAGTTTGAACTGACTTTGTACTAGCTCATAAAGATAACCAGTAACCACTGGACTGTGCCAACAGTATGCATCTTGGACTCCTCATTGTGTATATCCTAAACTTTAGACAAATGTATACTCCCTACATCTATCTTGCCTAACAAGACACTGATCAGGGTGGCAGACTGGGCATTTCTTAGTCAGGCTCGACCTCTAGTTGACTTAGTGACATTACGGGTCTAAAACCATACCTCCATGTAGCCCCCTGTGGGTTTTTCCCTGGTGAACTCTGGGTAAAACACTTGTGCAGTAGATACAAAAAGTACATGTTTCTTTAAGAACTGACCACTCCTTAACCACTCCCTAATCCTTCCCTGAATCACCTAGTTAGTATATTTGGCACATGTTTTACTATAGTTTCTCCTGTATAAACTTTAAACTCTAAGTTTGCAGCTTCCTTAAGAACTCTTGTCTGCTGAAAAGTGTAACAATAAATCTTTGCCATCTTGACTTAAACAATGCTTGACTCCGTGAATTCATTCCAGATGACCCTATCCAGTACCCTGGTCTTTGTGGGGTACCTGAACCTTTCCATCCCCATAAGCATCCACTTACATAACAAAGTTGTGGGTTTTGAAAATGATAATTATCTCTCTAGATTGTTTTGCTTGTTTGGTGGGGGAAGAGAGAAAGTGTAGGACTAATTTGTGCCTTATGTCGGTAAGTGATCATTGTCAATAATCACCCAGCATAAAATAACAGTTAAAGTATTTGTAATTTTCAAAACAGTATTAGGTATGTGATGAAATCAATCCTGTTTTTGAGATATAAAGGAAAATAATAGGGCAAATTGAAACTGGTACTTTTTTGCTGCTTTTCTTTCTACTGTGTCACTGAAATCAATTAATACATAAATGTTGGTTGAATTTTAATCTCAGCTATGTTTTTTATTACCTGAATGACCTTGGGTTAGTCCATCTGGTTTAAATTTCCTCATCTCTAAAATGAAGAGATTAAACTGGATGACCACTAAGGTCCCTTCTAACACTAAATCCAGAAGTCTAAATCCTATGTCTTATGTGCCCAGAAACACATTTCTTCAGCGGTTTCATTTCTCAGTCAAGTGTGAAGTGTTATTTAGGTGGGCTGGGTAGGAAGGGATTATTTGTTTGGTTTTGTTTTGTTTTACTTTGGATACACAAATGTTAAAGCATTCTTCAAAAAATATTTCTTTTCTTCTTTCCAGACAATTGTTAGAAAAAAAGAAACCCTTCAAGGAAACTAATCAATGGCTTATTAGAAGAATTTAACAATATCTCTATGGCAGTTTCCAATTCCCTAGAGAAAGTCCTCTCACTGATCATCCAGGTACTTCCAAGCAGGTCCAGGAGAAAATGGTTTCATCACATTTAAGTCACACCTGCAAGAACACTCATACAGCTCTTAAACCTACCCTGGCCTCTCAGCAACCACCCCATGTATTCCAAAGGCAAGTTGGCAGCCATCAGTCTGATTGGTCTCCTTCCCCACAGTTGATGCTGAAAATGTTCAATTTGAACATTAGTGAATTAAGTTGAACTTTGAAATATGATAACAATATTAACCTTTTCCCCCTAAATATCTATAACAATGATAATAAAATAATGAAAGAGGAATAGCTTCACCATAGCAGTTAGCCTTTTAAATAAGAAATGTTACTGAAGTTTGACTTTATCGTACGATCGCAATAGTCTAAAAGTCAACATAAGTAGCATCATCCCTAAACCTACTTCCTTTTCACTATGGCTTGACATTACGTAAGAGATTCCATTGCTTTTAATAATGATAGGTATCCATAAGCTGAAGATTCCACCTTTTAAAGGGGGAGAGGTTGAGAGGGACAATGATAGGATCATTCTTGGTTATATCTGGAGGAGACATTCTTCTATCTTCCTTTTTCTCCAAGAATAAGGCAATGAGCTGAGCTGTCCTGGCCTTCTTAAACACAGAGATCTTGCCCATAATATACTGTGCCATCACAGAGCAACAGAAAGGTTGACCCTATAAGAACAATCCTCAAGTTTTTTTTTAAATTCTATGTAGCCTTAAAATCAAAAAATTCTCTTATGTAAAATAAATGCTGCACTTCTGATATGAGAACAGTAAAGTCTGGGAGCCAAGAGCTACGTCTTTATTTGAGTTCTGTGGAAGGGAAGGAAAAAGGATGGCATGTGTGTTGTTAAAATGTTTATTTGATTAAAAAATTAGACATTCGAAAAGACACAAAATAATGCATACTGGTTTAGAACTCTGTTTAATCCTAAAAAATATAATAATCCAATCAATAGGACAGAATGTCCTGCTATAAGAATGGAGTTCACAACTATTTGAAAAAAACTGGTTCACTAAAAATGCTAAGAAGAGTGGGTGGTTCTCCTGTCTCTAATGAGTTAAATAGTAAATTAATTTTGACTTTTCCAGTGTATAAACTCAAATGAGGAAAAGTGGTGTCAGTTTTAAAATCAGTTTACATTTTTAAAAAAATCTCATTTTGTCTTATTATATGATGCAACTCATCTGATTGTGTGTCCATTGTGTTTGTCCTTTGTTGCCAAAGAAAACCATACCATCAGAGAGATGATGACATGACTTGCACTTGACTTTGTTTTGAGTGAGGGAGGGCTGTGCAGGTCACCATCCTCACTTCTCCTCCAGAGCCATCTGAATCCAGTGACAAGACATTCATCAGGATAAGTGAAGATGACTCAGGATGCACACAACAATGCCTTGGAAGCAACTTTCTTACTGTGCTGGAATGCTTGGTATTCCAGTTGATAAAAAGAAGTACTCCATCCCTCCCTCCACCCCACACACACCCAGAAAAATGTTTAACAACATATTCTGCCAAGATATTTGGATATTACCACCTCCTCTACATGGATTAATCTCAACATGTGCAATTCAGAATTCATTATTTTTCTCAAAAAACTTTTATTTTTTCCTCACTTCATTATTTCTCCTTCTACTCACCTTGCTTTACAACTTAGGTATCATCATCATTCATCTCATTCCCTCCCCTCTGTTAATTCTAGTTCCACAACTAACTCACCTGTGTTTTTCTCTCAATTCACAAGGCCGCTGTCCTCATCTCCCCTGGACTCTTGCAGTAGCCTTTTACTTGGTCTCCCTGACTCCAGTCTCCTTCCTCTCTAATTTATCCTCTTCCTAAATGCCAAATTCCTAAAACAAAGCTCCTGCCCCTGTCACTTTCCTATTCAAAAAACACAAATGGATTACTCTTGCAACTGGCCTCAAATATTTAAAGCCCCATTTATAATCTGGCTTCAACCTCCCTTTCCAAGTTCATTGCATTTTTCTCCTCTATACACTGTATATTCCACCCAAACTGCTCCACTTGCTATACCCTGTACAGAACATCCCATCTTCAACCTCTAAGGCTTCCCACAAGCTGTATCTCATGCTTAGAATACATTCCTTCCTCACTTTCATCTCTTAGCTTCCATAATTTCCTTCAAAACTCAACTCAAGTATTATATCTTATAGGAAATCTCTTATTATCTTATTAAATCTCTTAGTTTTTAGTATCCTCCAGAGTAATTATTTTATTCATTTTATTATTGCTTATAATATTTTATTTATTTTATATTACTTGGCATTTAATTTTCTCTGTGCATGTAGGATCATATTAATTTCCCCTGATAAAATAAT
>JAQQSK010012579.1:0-11822 GCA_028658325.1 Potorous gilbertii | reverse complement strand
GCTTGGGGTCAGCAAGATAATTACTAGCTGTGTGACACTGGGCAAGTCACTTAACCTCTCTACCTTAGTTTCCTCAATTATAAAATGGACATCATAATAGCATTTACCTCACAGGGTTATTGTGAGGGTCAAATGTTGTTCATCCTTCATTCTCAAAGAGAACCAGTAACATCATGAGGCTAACATTTCGATTTGCACTTGAAGTGGATCTGAGTGAGGCAGAAGTGCACAGAGACATCAGCTTCACTCTCTCCTCAAATGAGATAATATTTGTAAAAGGCACTTAGAATATGTGGGGTAGTCTTTCTTGCCACATGAGGTGTTGCCACCGTGTGCGCCACAGTCATGAACTGTCCCCGAAACTTCAGCTTTTCCTTTCCATTGGAGCATAGAACAACCAGGAGCAGGGGATAGTCCAGACACCTGTAGCACTGAATGTTGGCAATATATTCATGAGAGAAGAAGGGGATGATACTGACCCACAGAAACCTTACCACCACCCACCCAAGGTACACAATGAAACTTGTGCAACCAAGATGGAACTCAGACATCTAGAACTTCTTCTATGCTTTCTCCCAATCAACCATAGAGACTTTTTTCTTCATAATTCATGAAAGAGTCAAGGAGATATCCTTTGTTAGGAAAAATGAGACCGTGAGTGACTACACTGTATAAAATCTAATGGTTTATTAAAAGTTTAGAAATCCGATCCAGAAGTAAGTGGTGGGTGGGGGAATGAAAGAAATGATTCCAGTTGTTTTGATACTGCAGGTTCTGATTTTCTGTACCATTCTTTTCTTTTGGTTGTTACATTATTAGCCCTAGAAAGTATTTACAGATTTTCAAAGAGGAGGGTTTCATGTTTTACTCTCTCTTCACCAGCTAGAACACAGGTACAGGAGGAAGGTTTTGCTCTAGACTGGTCATCCCAAGTCAACAGCAGACCTGAGAAGAGACTTAGAAGCTTTGATTTCTAGTTTTTTCCTCTCAGATCAGAAGGCCACTCAGGACCCCATGTGTTGGGTTATTCATCCAATCCTAGCCCACAATAACAGGCTCATTAGTATTACTTCTGGTATTGTGTACATATTTAGGACACAGGCAGCCAAAATTAAAATAGGCTTAACAAGGAAAAGTTCAGTCACGTTAGGAATATTTAGAGGGACATATCCTGCCCTCAGATGCACACACATAATTTCCATTGACGTCAATACTTGAGGCTCGCATGTATCCGATGGCAGGATCTGGCCCTTAGAAACTGAATTAAATAATACCCTATGTGAGACACCAGAAAGTGTCTTAGATCTGCTGAAAAGGACATGCTATGAACCACAAAAGGGAAGATTTTATGCCGTGTCAACACCAACAACTTGAGATGACCTAAAGTCAAAAAACATGGACCTCCTCATTTGCCTCTTAAGTCAGTGAACATTTGTGATGTGCAAATATGTTTTTAAGAGTAAACAAGATTTCTTTTTTTCTAACCATACAAGAGACAGATTCAGGAAAGACTTCATTCTTTTTTTTACTGATCTGTGCATTTGTTGCCACTGACATGAAAAGCCTAACGCTCCCCCCCATAACTTTCCAAACTCTCCCTTCTGTGTTTTTAGGCTTGAAAGCTGTTGAAGCTGGAAGGAACTACAGAGAACATCTAATCCAACACTTATTTAAGAGAGAAAAATGGAGACATAGAAAGATGAAATAATTTGTCCAAGGCTGGACATCCAATGGGTGGTGGAACTAGGACTCATAGGATCATAGATCATCAGGGAATCATAGATTAAAAATCCAGAGCTAGAAGCAATCCCAGGGGACTATCAAGTCTAACCCTCTCATTTTACAGATGAAGAAACTGAGGTCCAGGGAAATTCAGTGGCTCACCCAAACTCACATAGGCAGTGGTCATCAGAAATGGGATTTGAACTCGTATTCTCTGTGCTCTTATATGTGGCAGGCCATATCACTGATCCCTCCCTTTTCCCTCAGGAAGGGCCAATAGTAACATCCCAGAATGTGCCAGCCCATTAGGACCATACTCAGTGTTTATGCACCTGGACTAGAACCACATTTTGATGGTCAATGCCCTCTATTGACAAAAATACTGAACTTATTCTATGTCAGAAGTTGCTACATTCCTGGGAAAAAGATATCTTGAATTAAAGTAATATTTAGTGCACTTTGGGGCAGATTTTTGGAAAAATAATATTCAGCACACTTTTCTGATCCTTGGGGTAGATGAAGTTTGGGCTCTACTCTGTGGAGGTTCATGAATTACCTTTTTCTGCACCATAGAAACAGCTTGGGAAAGATTTTCTCTTTCCTGTGGCTATAGAAGGCACAATATGCAGGCATGTGAGCTAATGAAGAGGGTGACAAGAGTAATTATCTCCTAATAAACAATCCGTAACTCTTGTATGTAGAGTCCACACTTGAATACCAGCTCTTCAAATGAAAAAATATTTTATATATTGTTATAATCAAACTGTTTAATGTGGCATTCCAATTAATGAATTTCTCAGTATTTCTTGATGACTTTTCCTTTAGCCACACAAAAATTCACTTTACTGGCTGTTTCTTAAAGTTTTGTGCCATCCTTAGACTCTCATAGAACAACCCTGCGATCTGTCTTTTGACCTCTAACTGCAGCTGCTCTTTCCAAGGCTATACCAATGATCTCTAGTTGTCAAATCCAATGGCTCATTCTTTCCTCCTTTTTTTGATCAATCAATAGACATTTATTGGTCATCTTTTGTTTTGGTTACCAGGAGCTCCCCACTGCAGCGCTCGACCTAAATTTATTCTCCCCTAAAGGTAATTTCAAAATTACCCGTTGTACTCCATCTTCCTTGTCAAAAACCTATTTCTTTCAATGAACTCATAGTAATGTACCTTCTTGGGAGGAAAGCTTTTAAGTCTGCATTTTCACCATATGCTTTTAAAAAATAATCCACAAAGAAACACAGGAGAATCTTTTAAAAATATTTCAGTGATACTTTTTGCTTTTTTCCATCATAACTATTTATTGATTTATATATTCTTCTAGTTCCACTGAACCTCCCTTTGTATGGAAGACAATCAGTTAAATGAAAACTTAAACCTGGTAAAAGCACTGCGTCTGATATTGAATAGTGTGAAAGCAGTATCCTGCCCTGGGAGTTTCCCACCTCCCTACCTAGAGAAGCACAGTGTTTTCATCCTCTGTTCTCTAAGATCAAGAATCAGGATTGAAGTTAATCTGAATTCAGCCGCCATATATTTTCCTCACCTTTTAGCCACTTGTGTAATTTTAGTGTTCTGATCACTATGGAATAGAACTTGAGAAAGATGGCTCCTTCACATCCATTACTGTCACTGAGGATGCCTTCTGGACGCTCATCCTCATAAAGATTTTGCAGAAATAAGAAAGTAAATGTATGAGCTGGTAATTACTGATGATTTCTTGCCTGCTCTTTTCAGTGGCACTACTGTCCATGATTATTTATTTTTGTTAAGCCTTTTCCCCCCTTTTAAATATCTTAAGAAATGAATGCCTTGATACTTTCTTCCAATTTGACATTGTCTCCAACATGGAGTTACTCTGGATCTACACACATTGGTCTAAAGGCTCTTCCTTTTTTTTTGCCATTGTTGTTACTCTGTTGTTTTAGTCATCTCTTCCTCTTTGCGACCCCATTTGGTTGGTTTCTTTTTTGGGGAGGCACTTGGGGTTAAGTAACTTGCCCAAGGTCATACAACTAGTAAGTGTCAAATGTCTGAGGCTGGATTGGAACTCAGGTCCTCCTGACTTCAGTGCCTATACTCCATCCACCATACCACCTAGCTGCCCCTATTTGGGTTGGTTGTTTTTGGGGTTTTTTTTGCAAAGATAGTGAAGTAATTTGCCATTTTCTTCTCCAGTTCATTTGACAGATGAGGAAACAGAGGTAACAGGGTGAAGTGACTTGCCCAGGGTCACACAACTAGTGGCTGAGGACAGATTTGAACTCAGGAAGATGAGTCTTCTTGATTCCAGGCCTAGCACTCTATCTGTTTTGCCATCTAACTGCCCTTCTATTTTTAGTTTCCTTTAATGCTTTACCATTTTCCTTTCTTCATTCAGCACAAATCAGAATGTGGACATAGAGCATTCCTCTCTCAGCTCGCCTCTTAACTCTCTAGACTTCTTTTTCCACCATGACTCAGACTTCTTACACTGGAAGACCATCCTGCCTCTGTCAGAGTCCTTATCTGGATGTCAGTTCTTCCTGGAACCTCAATTTTAAGGAAAGTGGCCAGGCTAGCCATGTTCACTCCTTCATCACTCTCTGGACCTCTTTCTCTACCATGCCCAGGAACAGTTGCCTTCTTCCCTTCCTCTCTGCCATGCCTTTTTAGCTTTTCAGCCTTTTAATTTTATCTTTCCCCATTAGAATCTAAGCTCCCTAAGGGAAAAGACTTATTTTTGTTTGTATTTGTATTTTCAGAACTTTACACAGTGCCAGACACCTAGTAACACGTGCTTATTTGCTGGGTGATATGTGTAGTATTTTCTCTATGAATCTAATTCTCCATATGGAGGGTTGGAGTAAGCTTTAAATCTAGGATTCTGGGATACACTAAAGAATCAATGTAGCACCTTCACTGTCATTGATGAAGATGATAGTTTGTCCGAGAATGGTTGATGGAGCTTTTCCATTTTGCATCTGTTATTCTCCTTCTAGTTTCATCTTCAGAAATTTTTGGGACAATCTGCTTTGATTCTTACATTAAGATATCTGCACACTCATTCTTTTCTTCACTGTTTCTGTTTTATGAGAAAAAACTGCTCATAATCTCCTGCTCTTCCCTTTCTGAAGGCTTTGCAAATGAGTTTATATTTTAAACCAGTGGTGCCCTTGGCTGTTTGTGATTTGTGGTTTAATCAGCATGGGAAGGTCCTAGGGAACCACCTGAGGCATGTAGATGTTCACTGATTGGCCCAGCAGCCCACAGCTAGTAAATGTCAGGTTTGGGGTTTGAACCCTGATCTCATTCTGATAGAGGGAACTAGAAGCACAGTGGATACAGTGCCAGGCCTTGAGTCAGGAAGACTCATCTTTTTGAGTTCAAATCTGGCCTCAGACACTTACTAGCTGGACAAGTCCCTTAACCCTGTTTGTCTCAGTTTCCTTAACTGTAAAATGAGCTGGAGAAGGAAATAGTAAACCACTCTAGCATCTTTGCCAAGAATACCCCAAATAGGATCACAAAGAGTCCACATGAATGTACGAAACAAAAAAGGAGGTATTGGCTACCTTGAAGCATTTTTAGGCTCTCTTAGTCTCATGGGTATGAGTTTATATTGATTCAGTTCTACAGAAAATAGCGATAGGTTGGTATCATTAATTATTCTTTGCCTTATTCCCATCATCCCTGATACCTGGGTCAAATACCTTCTTTTAATTAACAAATGCTAGGTTGAGGCTCTTCCTACCAATTTTTCTTTCTTTCCTGATCTTGAATCTATATTCAAGAACTCCAGTTGGATTGAATTCAGATGGATTAGCTCAATATTGGTGACCCAAGAGTTCAGTGAAAGCAGTAGCAATGTAGCTTTTCCTGATTATATCCTGGGTGCTCATTCTAATTAGTCAAGACCTTTTTGGAACCTGACTCCATCATCTAGGGCTAACCCTAGGCATGTCTTGTGTCATGTGCAAAGTTGAGAACTATGCCCTCTGTATCATTATCCGAATCATTGATAAAAATCTTAAACA
This sequence comes from Potorous gilbertii, assembly GCA_028658325.1. Lineage (NCBI taxonomy): Eukaryota > Metazoa > Chordata > Mammalia > Diprotodontia > Potoroidae > Potorous > Potorous gilbertii. Next base: position 6,084 of record JAQQSK010012579.1, on the reverse strand, counting down.
GTGTAGGGCCACATATCCCTGGAGCACTCCACTGGAGACCTTCCAAAATGACCTTGAACCATTCTTTGATATTTTTTGAGTTCAACCACCCCACTAGTTCCAGATCCATCTAACTGTACAATTGTTTAGCATCCAGCACCTCAAATTTCCCATTGCATAAAACACCTTACCAAAATCTAGGTAAACCTGTATCTACAGCATTCTCCTAATCTACCAGTTTAGTAATTATGTCAGCAAAGAAAATTTCACTAGTGTGACATGACCTGTTTTTGATGAAGCACTCCTGGCTCATTGTGGTCACTGCTTCCTTTTCTAAGAGTTCACCAAACACCTCTTTAGTAATAAAAGGTATTGCAAAAGTCTTAGTTCAAATGTAAGCTTGAAAAGCTTAAGTCAAGACTTTTGGGACATCCTGTATGTTCCAGATTTTTCTCAGAAATCAAAGTTGAGCTCACTGGCCTATAAGTGGAAGACTCTTCCCTTTTTTGAAAACTGGGAAAAACATTTGCCCTTTTCCAGTCTTGTGGCCCCTCTCCTTCCAAAGCACACATCAAAAACATTTGGCTAGAAGAAGGCTTCCTGGCATCACCACTCGTTTTAGAACTTTCTCTCAAAAAAGGTCAGAAGTCACAGCAATTGACTTTATTCCATTTTCTTGGATGGAATACACTGACTTTCATGCCCTCAAATGCACCATTACAAGCAGACATTCCTTCCATGTGGCATTCTGAAAAGTGCCGAAAAGCATGACTCTGCCTCGTGAGCCCTTAAGAATACCAAGCGAAGTGGTTTTTATTATTTTCTCAGTAAAGGGTACAGGCCCCAAATGCTCTGGATTTATGACATGGGAGCAGAGAGACTTTCCTTATACCTTCCGTCCTTATTGAAAATGATACAACTTGACCTGAGTTTCCTTTCAAAGATCCTTGAAGTAAAACTTTAACAGTCACTTTGAAGAGCTGTAGTATATGTTCAAGGCAGCTAGATGGGATTGTGGATAGAGTACCAGGCCTGAACTCACCTGCCTGAGTTCAAATTCTGCCTCAGACACTCACTAGCTGTGTGATCCCGGGTAAGTCACTTAACCCTGTTTGCCTTAGTTTCCCCATATGTAAAATGAGCTGGAGAAGGAAATGGCAGTATCCTTGCCAAGAAAACCCCAAATGGAGTCAAGAAGAGTTGGGCATGACTGAACATTAACAGTAACAAAAACAGGCATACATTCCATCATAGGGGATTGGAGCTCTAAGGGACTTTTGGAGTCATCTCGAGCTTACAAATGAGAAAACTGAGACAGAGAGAGAAGGTCACATAGGTAGCAGCACTTCCAGGGCTAGAATTACAAGGTCAAGAGATTTAGACCTGGAAGATGCTTAGGAGGTCCGATGGTCCAACCCTATCATTTGTAGATGCGGAAACTTGGACCCAAAGATATGAAATGACCTTTCCTAGATCTCACGGGGTGGTAGCGGCCCATCGAGGGCTACGATCCAGGTTCCTGTCTCTTGGTTATTCACTACTTTCCAGAATCCTGTACATATTGCTTCATGCCTTGTGAATCCTTATCTTCAGTCCATCCTTGTAGATAGACTAAAAATATCTTCCAGCTCACAAACGTGTCTCAGAATTTGCATGGCCCTTTTCTGCCTCTGGCACTCCTTTCCCACTTCCTGCCACTTTCTGTGTTCCTGGGCTAATAGCAAATGTTTCTGTCTACAGGAAACAGGCTCTGAATCTCTTCACATGGACATCTTCCCAAGCACCAAGAGTGAAAAGATCATTGTTCAGAATGTGTGAGACTTTCTGGTGTAGGCCAAGTTACCCTACAGCATACTTCGTTCTGAGCTTTAGCTTCTGACCCTATTTCTGTTCAAGTCTGGATACTGGGGGCACATCATGTCCTCTCAATGCTATGAAGGAAAAGAAGGGTTAAAAATCCTGTTAGACTAAACCCCTGATTTTTATTAAGGTCTTTGGAATGTCATCTTTTTCACAAGTCCTTCTGTCCCTTTTTTATATAATAATTCATGGGATTCTTGGATGCAGAAACACAAATACTAATAGCTGTTTGGGATTCATGATTTAATCAGCATGGGAAAGTCCTAGGGAACCACCGGATGCATGTCTATGTTAACTGACTTATCCAGGCTTCCACAGCTAGTAAATGTCAGGTTTGGGATTTGAGTCCTGGTCTCATTCTTATATGAGTAGCTACAGGCCAGGAATCAGGAAGACTCATCCTCTTGAGTTCAAATCTGGCCTCAGACACTGCCTAGCTGTGTGACCCTGGAAAAGTCACTTAACCCTGTTTGTCTCAGTTTCCTTATAATTCCTGTAAAATGAGATACTGAAGGAAATGATAAACCACAATAGCATCTTTGCCAAGGAAACCCCAGATAAGATCTTGAAGAGTTTGCTGTGATTGAACAAAACAAAATAAAAACTAATCTAGCATTCTATCATGTTGGACCATTCTTACTTTCTAGGATTGCTGAGTAAAGGATCTTCATTCTTGTCATCCTCCACTAGTCTTGCTCCAATGCTTTATCCCAGTATGGAGGATGAGGAGCTTTGTGCCCCTAGAGTTTATGGATTTGACTCTGTTTTTGGTCTCTTTGACTTGTGACATACATAGTGAAATATTTCACCCACATCAGTGAAATGACAGGTCTTTTAATATATTGCAGAATTGCTAACACAGTTTTACCTAGGCCTCTGAGAGTATTCTGGAAAGATGGTGATGTATTAGGACCTAGAGGAGCCCAGATTCCCCACACAGTAAAGTAAAAGCTTTAAAACTAAACTAATAAACACTGAAGTAAAGCTCTAAAAATTCACCAGAAAGGAGAAATTATAAAGAAAACCCAAGAGAAGCAGCTATAAACACCTCCATCCAGGAGGATTCTATTAAAAAAGACAGTCAGAATCTTGTGGAAGCCTGACTAGAGATAGGCTAGCATAGGTAAAAGGAAGGCTCAGGGACTGTCCTTCGCAGATCTGTTTGCTCTTGTATATGGCATCCTACGTTCCCCTCTGCAGTTCTTTGAAGTCGTTGCTTCATCTGAGACTACAGCCTCCCTTCAAGCTTGTCCTTCCCCATTATAACTCAGGCCCCCTATTTTAATCCTCCAGCCTCTAGGAAGTCTCCTTGGTTTCTGAGTTTCACTCCTTGTAGCATCTGGGCCAAAGGTGCCTCGGGCTCCTTTGATAAAGTCATCTTTTTTTTTTTAACTTTTTTCCTCTTTCTCTTAAAAAAAATTCATACTATAGAGCCATGTATTTATACCCTCAGAAAAATATAATCATAGATCTCCATCCCATCTTAAAGTACCTTCTTCCCATGGATATTTCATTATCCATACCACTCCCTATGTGTTCTGTCCATCAGGAGCTACTGTTATAGGGAGGAAGGAGTGGAGATTGAGATTTTGTTTTAAACTTTAGCATTTGACCAGGCTTTGGCTCATGCTCAAATTCTAAACTAGGTTCATTATTTCCTAATGATAATGAAAAATAAAGGAAAATTTAAAAAAGAAAAAAAGCTTTTAGGCCCATTAAGCTATTTCTTTTATGTGTATGGGAATATCCTGGTTTTCCATAGGTACTTTTGTGATCATAAATCTAGAGAATTATGCGACTGATAATCTTGAGTTTATCTAGTTTCAAGCTTGGATTTGCATAGGAATGCACTTGTAGAAAACAGTCACCCTTTAAAAAAAGAAAATCTTCAGTGGAGGAGAATTAGGGCTTAGATTAGATACTTCTAAGATCATTTCTAGTTCTAAATCTTCTGAAATCCTATGAATCTCAAGCATAGTGCTCCAGAGTTTCTTACCACATAAGTAAATGAATCTTGACTTGAATTTTAATTCTTCCCACTGTAATTTTTTGCTTGTTTCCTTTTTCCTTTCCCTTAAGAGAGCACAGTCAATACTAATTTTTGAAGATAGTATTAAATAGACATATTTTCTAGCATAGCTTCCCAAAGTTTTACATGTTAGACTTCCTGAAGCTTGTTTCAATTTTAGAGTCCTTATTAAGTGTTAAGAGAGGCTTCTCTGAATCCTATGAAGATTGGTTTAATTCTGGTTTTGTAGTTGTAAAACATGCTGTTTTCCAGGGATCTGATATAGCCCAGGATAAAGCTAGGCAAGCCAGCCAGCTCAGGCCTGGATTACCCCAAAGTGGAGGACTTCAAGGAGGCTGAAATTGACCCCACAATTTTTCTAGGAGATTAAATCCATGATAGCTTAGATGGAAACATCTGACAGAGTTTGGGGTAGGAATAGTGGATCTAGTGCTAAGCCTGAAGTCAGGAAGACTCATCTTCCTGAGTTCAAATCTGGCCTCAAATACTTACTTGCTGTGTGACCCTGCACAAGTCACTTCACTCTGTTTGCCTCAGTTTCCTCATCTGTAAAATGAGCTGGAGAAGGAATTGGCAAACTACTCTAGGATCCTTGCCAAGAGAACACTAAATGGGGTCACAAAGAGTCAGGCAACTGAAAAACAAGATAAGTTAAAAAATCACCCTCCATCAGTTTGTTTGCATTCAGCCCAACATTATGGTGCCTATGGGCAATCCTGCTACATCCTCAGTCACAGCTGGGGCTGTGCGCCATTTTGTCTGTTATCTTCCTTTATGTGCATTTCCCAGGCTTCTTACTTTTGTAGATAAATGCATCAAGCTTTCCTGGTCTTACATCGTCTCCTTTTTACTTCCTGTACAACATGGCCATACTTCTGACTCATCCTAGGAATTTAAGCATCATCAACAATCAATCAAGCAAATATTTATTAGGCACTGAAAATGTACCAGGCCCTGTGCTGGGCCTTGGGGATATGAAGAAGAAGTAAAAACAATTCCTGCCTCAAGGAGTCTGCATTCTACTGGGGAGATGAGATGTCTTGATTGCAACATGCAAGTTAACTACCAAATAGGTGCACTATTACTCTTCACTTTATCAGCAGAAACATATAAGAGAAAAAGAAATTTCTCCCAAATAAATTGATCCAGGATGCAGCTGTCAGATGGAGTTTAGGCCTATAAATGGGAAAAAAATCTTAGGGTGTGTGCTTGGAGAAAACACTTGGCAAGAACCATATACTTCAGTGGAACATGATAGAGCTGGTTTATGTAAATTGTTCTTAATCTATCTGCCACTTGGGTGAGTTCTTCTGATTCATTCTCCTTCTTTGAGGAGATATCCCTCATATATCTTCTTGGATCTCCAACAGTTCTCATAAAATAGCACTTTGATTAGCTAAGTGCAGCTAAATCAGAAACATGTAGACTTGGCAATACTTAGGTTCAGAGGATGATTGAGTTGGGGAGGGGGAAATGGGGTGGGCAGAATAGTGCCAAGCTAAACAACATGATCAGCTCCATACATAATTTTGCTGTAAATCTAATGGGTACTTGGACTCAGGCTCCCCATATTTAAGACTGAAACACATCCACCCCCAGAGGCAGAGGCTGTCTACACCAGGGCAGTGTACCATGGTGTTTGCTTTCAAAGCCATCATTTCCCCTATCCCATGTTCATGTTTACATATCCAAGAAAAGAGAATTAAGGAGCAGAGCACTCTCTTATGTCAGCATCCATGACTTCATGGCTGAGGGAGCTTCGTTTTAGCAACTTTTTAGATGAATTCTGGATGCACTTTTTGGGCTGGGAGAGGACAGTTAACAGGAAGGAAGTCATGGAAAGGCAGATGAACTCTTGGGTTTACCAAAGGGTTTGTAGGGTTTAGAACTAGAAAGAGAACTTTGAAAATCACCTAGTCCAACCCTCTAATTTTACAGATGAGGAAACTAGGACTTAGAATGGAGAAAGTTCATATAGCAAGTAATTAAACAAACTTCAAATCCAAGTTGTCTGATTCCAAAAGGCAGAGGCACAAATCTGGTTTTATATAACTGATTATTTTTCTTATGGAGTCATTTAACTGCTGACCTTTTTATATGCCTAGTATTGAGGGATGGTTTTGATCTACTCTATTTTGAACTGATGAAGTCATCCACAATCCCAAGAGCTTCTATTTCCCACTAATGAAGGGATTCTTAAACTTTTTTTTTTTTTT
>JAQQSK010012578.1:0-11823 GCA_028658325.1 Potorous gilbertii | reverse complement strand
CATATTCCATCAGAGGTAGCCTTATGCTACTTGTGCTTAGGGTTCAAATCCCACCTCTGCCAAATATTACCCATATATCCTTAGGTAAATTACATAATCTCTGAGCCTCAGTTTCCTCATCTATAAATTGAAAGGGTTAGACATCATGATATCTGGGGTCTCTTTCTGCTCTAAACATATGAAGCTGTGATCCTTGGTAAGGACACATAGAAAAAAAAAGGAAGTAAAATAATAAGAACACATTTCTACACTGCTGTGCAGTTTGTAATATGCTTTCCTAATGAGATCCTTGTGATGGAGGCAGTGAAACAATAATTATCCACATTTTACAGATGAGGATAGGAAAGCTCGGAGACCCCAGAGGTCACGCAGCTAGTAAATATCGAGCTGGGATTAAGTCTACCATGCTTTCCATCTCATTAGGTTGGTCTTCTCGAGGATAAGCAGACAGTTCCTTCAACCATTCCTCATGTGACCCAGATTCCAGCCCTCCCCACCCCACTCCACTACTCTAGTTATCATCCTCTGGTTACACTTCAGCTTGTCTAAATATCTCTTAAAAGTGTTATCACTGCTTATGCAGGACATGCACATGACTATAGAGTGAAATAAACAGAATCAGGAAAATACCACACAGAATGTCACAACTATGTAAACTGAAAGAATAATGCAATGATTCTGTATAACGACAATGATCAAGTGTGGTTCTGAAAAGGCTTGAGAAAATGCACCCCCTTCCTTTCATTGCAGAGATGAGGCACTTTGGATATGGAATCCTGTGTGTATACTGTCCAATGAATGTGATATGTTTTTTTCTTTCATAATTTTTTTTGTTTGTCAAGAGTCACTGTGAGTGTGGTTAGAAGGTTATATATCCCTTTCACATGGCAAGGGTTAGGGGTATGGCATCACTGCTACCTGGAAAATCCCTCTCATGTACCTTCCTATTTCTGCCAGTTCAGAACCAAAGAGCAACAAAACCCCTGTTACAGACGTGTTGTCAAACAAAATATTTCCTAATTGACCATGTACAAAAAAATCATATGCTTCATTCTCTGTACTGAATCTTTCACTTTTCTATCAAGAAGTTGATAGTATGTTTCATCATTAGGTCTGTGGAATTGTGGAGAATCATTGCACCAATCAGAGGTCCTAATTCTTTTGAAGATTGTTTATCTTTTCCATATTGTTGTCAATGTACAAATCTTCTGCTACTTCTCACTTTGCTCGGCATCTGTTCATACAAATCTCCATAGAGTTCTCTGAAACCATCCCCTTCATCATTTCTTACAGCACAATAGTTGTCCACCGTATTTACATACTTTAACTCATTCATCTATTCCTCAGTGGATGGGCCCCTCTCAGATTCCCATTCTTTGCCACCTCAAAAAAGAGCTATAAATATTTTTGTACCATCTCAGACTTTGTTTGGTTTAGGATTAATCCATTCCTTAATATGCTCTCCCACTAATTCCATCTTTTCCTCTTATTTCCCTGTTTAGTTATACATATGATATATATATACACATACATATGATATATATATATATATATATATATATATGTATATACTTCCTTCCTTTGAACAGTCCAGATGAGAATGAAGTTGAAACATCAGCTGATTCCTCCCAACCTTTCATTATTTATACAGACATCTACCTATTTACTCTGATTATAATTTTCCCGACATTCCTTTCCCTTTACCTCTAAGATACTCTTTTTTCTCTTTCAAGTCTTACAATCATCAAGATATAATAGGACCATTCTCTTACTTTTTAATTAGATTATTGTGCTCTCAAATCCCTTAGGACAACTTAAGATGTTATGTCCCTTCTCTACCCTTTCTGCTTTGGGGGTGTCAACCTCAGCCCCAGGGAAAGGGGAAAAGTGAACTGCCTTTGTATGCTTTCTTTGTTACCTTTGTTATCTCCAGTAAGTGACCTGTCCCTTGAATATACCAAATAAAAGAATCTAGTGCTTATTAGTACTGACTGGCTCATATAAGAAATTCTGCAATGCCCCTATTTGGTCCCAGCTACAAACCCCAACAGTACTTCTTAAGATGGTGGAGTTATTTCCTCTTTCAAACTGCCTTTACTAACTATGGTATCAGAGTATCTGTTGACAAATCATGTTTTCTAATCTGCCTTCTCCAAGCAGGAAATATTCTTAATGATAAAGTATAAGGAAACAGAACTTGGAATTCTTCGCACATCACTCGTTGGCTTTAAAAATGACTTCCTTTTCCATGGAATTTTCTTTAAATTGCACTCCCACTATCAACTTAAAAACATTCCATATCATGATTTTTTTTGGTGAAACTTCTGGTTATGACTCAGCTTGTATACATCCTTCTCAGATAACTCAGGGCTGGATCCTATTGGAAAATGTCATCACCTCTATTAGGTCATCACAAAACATGAAAATTCACATTTCAGAGGCAACAGAGTCCAGAGTGTTCTCTGCAAGAAAGCCTCAGGTGCTCTAGTTTCTGTAACCCAGATATTCACCACCTGTCTACTCTCCACCCTAAGTGTCAGCAAAATGAAATATTGGGGATTTATTCTTATGAATGTTGAATATAGAACGAAGAGTTTTCCAAAATCACATCACTTTCCTGCCCCCAGGTCTGCCTTTTTCTTCCCTGTTTTTCAACATGCATCTTTATGGATCCACAATCCTAATAATATAGGAACCTCACTATCACCCCAATATATCCTGAACATTTTGGCCTCCAAGTTTTGCTCATGCCTGGAATATACTCCCTTTTATTCTATTTTACTTCCCCAAGTCCTAAATATCCTGAACAGTTTCTCCATGAAGCCTTTTCTAGCTCTCACTGATCTCTCCCTTCTCAGAGATATTATTTAATTTTTATTCAGCATTATAAAATTTAGCATTTAATTGTTCTCTCATTATTCTTTAGAAGTGTCATCTCTTTATTTAAAATCTAAGATCCTAGAGGGTCAGTAACAATGTCTCTTACTATTCTCCATCATTCACTCATTAAAGAGCATTATGGAACTCCCAGAATGTGCTCACTAAACACTTGATGAATGATTCTGTCCTCTCCATCAAAGAATAATCTCTGGGCTAGAGATTCTTATTTTAGAGTCCATAACATCCTAATGGGTCCAAGAAAAGATCTCAAGGGATCCACAGATTTAGATGGGAAAATATTTTGATAACTACATTTTAAGATAATTGGCTTCCTGTGTAATCCTATGTATTTTAATTTATTAATTTAAAAATACCATTCTGAGAAGGGGTTCGTAGACTTTACCATTCTAGCAAAGGGGTGTATGATGCAAAAAAAGGTTAAGAACATCTGCTCTAGAGGCTGCTAGGTGGCACAATGGATAGAGCATGGACTCCAGATTTAGGAGGATGTGAGCTAAATCTGGCCAAAGACCCTTGAGACTTACCAGTTGTGTGACACTAGGCAAGTCACTTAACTCCAATTGCCTCAAAAAAAGAATCTGCTCTAGGCTCACTATGAATGGCACCTAGAGTAACAATCATTGTTTAGTGTGCTGTTATGATAGTAAAGAGAGGGTAAGAAATTCAGACTTTTGATAATGGTGAAAATGGGTTTGCATACTAATGGTGATTGTTTTGGAGAAAATGAGAGAGAGGGAGAGAGAGAGAGAGAGACAGAGAGACAGAGACAGAGAGAGACAGAGAGGGAGAGGGAGAGAGAGACAGAGAGAGACAGAGAGGGAGAGGGAAAGGGAGGGAGAGAGAGAGAGAGAGAAAAAGAGAGAGAGAGAGAGAGAGAGAGAGAGAGAGAGAGAGAGAACAGATAAAGAAACAGAGAGTCAAAGGCAGAGGAGGACAGAGAAAGAAGGAGAGAGGGATAGAGATGGAATGACAGAGCACTTATGAGCTTTTAAATAAAATTTAGGCTATCTATAACATGGGTGACATTTGAGTTGAACTATGATTATAGCGGTAGAATATCAATAAATAGAGATAAAGTAAGAGGGCATTCAAGATCTTGGAAATATGAGCAAAAGTGAATAAATGAAGAAAATAAGACATGTTTATAGGAAAGGAAAGAATTCAATTGGTTGGCATACAGAGTGCATAAGTATATGAATAAGATAATTAAATTGATAAATGACTATCATTCGCAGAACAAGAGGAATCATTGTATAATGGTTAAAGGACCAGTCTTAGAGTCAGGAAGACAAAAATTCAGGTCTTTCCCCTGGTATACACCTTGTGAGCATGAGCAATTCGTTTGGATTGTCAATATCATCCAACAATTCCCTCAAGCTAGAGGAAGCATAATACAGTGGAAAGTGTGTTAAAATTGCAATGAGTCCTGATATCTGCTATTTACTACCACTGTGACTTTGGGCTTCTTATTCAGCTTCTCTGAGCCTTAGTTTCCTCATCTATAAAATGAAGAGATTGAACTAAACGGAGGAAAGAGAAATTACTTTCAACTGGAGAAATCAGGGAAGATTTCATAAAGGAGGTGATAATTAAGTAATGTGAAGGAATTTCAATCAACACATGATGACCTGACCAGGGAAAAGTATTTTGCATGAAAATCATGGCTTCAAAGCACCGGAGCGGAGGTCAGATCTGGTCCACGCCTGCATTGTTCAATTGAGGAAATGAGACTCAGAGAGTTTAAGTGACTTGCCCAGTGAAAGAGCACAGGATGAGAATAATATGTGGGAGAGTTATCTAATTTGACTGGAATGTAGAGTGCCCAAAAGGGACATAGACACGTATGCAAGCATGCGATAGAGTGTGGGCCATGTTTTCTGGCACACCCTGGGGGGACATTTCCATTGTTGGGGAGAAAGAAATAATGAGAATGCTCTTCCAATTCGTACCAGCACAGCTAAATCATAATCTATGCAGGCATCTAAAAGTAAAGTAGTATGAGATAAAGCTGAAAAATAGACAAATTGTGGCGGGCCTTGAATTCCAGGATATAAGATTATGTTTTGTAGTATGGATCGTAGAAAACCATCGAAGGTTTTTGTATGAAGAAGTGATAGGATCAGGGCATTGCTATTAGGAGGCTTATTGATAGTTTTGTGAAGGAAGAATTGCAAAGGGAAAAGGCAGGAAGCAAAAAGAGAACAATTACGGTGCAATGATGTTATTGAATGAAAAAGAAATGAGGGCCTGATATTGAGTGATAGGCAGAGGAGGTGAAAAGGAGAGACAAATGTAGAAGCCACTGTGGAAATGAAATTCGTAGAACCTATCAACTGATTGATGAGAGAGACAGACAGACAGACAGACAGAGACAGAGACACACACAGAGAGAGAGAGAGAGAGAGAAAGAGAGAGAGACAGATAGACAGAGACAGACATACACACACAGAGAGAGACAGACCGAGACAGAGAGAAGAGGCAAGGATGACTGAATTTACAAGCCTGGGTGACTCCGGAAATGGATGCCCTGGTTAGGAATCAAGGGTCCCTCAAATATCAAATATTGGTTCAACAAAGCATGGGATCTTCCTATTGTTACTATTTCCACAGTGCAATTGTCATCATTAACCAAAAACATATTATACTACCACATTGTTACTACTTGACTCTATTTTTAACCTACTCCTGTAAGGTTAGGCTTAAAATGAATGATACTATCCCATTTTTCATTCTGGCTGCAAGGTCTAAAATCACACGGCACCATCACAGCATAGAGGACAACTCTTGCTTTCCTAATGAAGTGTAAAATGCAAGGAAGGCAGCTTTCAACGGGAGTAAAAATCACCTCTCTTGAACCAAATCACAAAGCTCCAATAGTAGACCTTGATGACAAGCAAAATTAAATAAAACATGAGTGATGAAACACTGTAGTATGTTTATGGGGAGGTTGTCCAGACAGCTGATTATTAACTGTTACAGAAACAGCTACTTGGCAATAGACACATGGTAACCAAGACACAGACGAGTAGCTAGTTTCAATTATTAGTTAAGTATTTTTTCCTTCGTCTTTCAAATGAGTATTTCTAAAAGGATGAAATGAGATTGGGAAAATCAATGGTTATTCCTCTTGGTACTGCTGCCTGAGAGTCTATATTCAGACCATGCATAAAAGTATCTGCTCTTACATTCCAGTCTGCTGTGGTAATGTTGTTTACTCTGTACAGTGTCAAAGCAAATATCTGGATGTGCTTTTTCCTGGGCTGCCACCCCACAGTACCTACAAAATTTGAAAACAAATAAATGCAGATACACACATTTTTAATAACTTAAAAAACATGTTTTTATTGCCTGACTAGATTTTTACACTAAAAATAGGTTGATTCAACTTTTCTCTGGCCTCCTGTTTACTCTGAACCTAAGGATTCCTTTATACAAAAAAAGTTTTTTTTCGAAAGATAAATGAATTTCTAAAATAAATTTAAGGGCATTTTACATGTAGGATTCTCAAAAAAGAAATTAAAGAGCCTGCTTCGAAAGCTTGATGATCATTCCACCCTCTCTGAATTTCAGTTTCCTCAACTATAAAATGAGGAGGTGGAATGAAGTTCTGAGATTTCCTCTAGCTTGTTTTTTCTTGTATAATTCTTCAGCTAGAACAGAATTAAAACTAAAACTCTGTCTCTAAATACAAGCTAAAGAACTTCAATGTGATTCATTAACTAGAGCAAGTGTTAATGGTCTACCACAACCACAGAAACCATACTACCTCCTCCTCCTTCTGCTAGTGTCTCTGTTTACAAATTGAAATCTGCTAATAATAACACAAAGACCCAAATATATTGTTAGACACCTCTATATAATTCCTGATTTTTCAAGATTCTTTTCAGTTCTTTGGCTTAAATAAAGTTTATGGGAATGCCATGCTTTATTGTGACTTTTTGTTTGTTTATATGTTTTTAAACTGAGATATCTTGTATTCATGAAGAAGAGATCTGGCATTCTTTGACAGATAATTTAAAAAACATATTTTAAAAACAATCTCAGGGCATAGCATGATGTAGCTAAAAGAACCCTTAATAGTAATACCTGGCAAATAGCTAGTATTTCTGTGGTTCACAAAGTGCGTCTCATGCCTTTTCTTATTTAATACTTAAACAATTCTGCAAAATAGGTACCTTAAATATTATTAGTCCCTATTTAATGAATGAGAAACCTTAAACAGAGAGTGATTAAGTGACTTGTCCACAGTGATATATTCAATGCCAGTTTTTTGCTTGTTTTTTTTCTGACTAAATGTCCAGTATCCTTTCCAGTACACCAAAATATCCCCATAAGCTATCTGCCTGCCCTTCCCTTATAAATGGAATAAATGAAGGCCAAGAGTAATGAAATAGCTTGCTCCAGGCCACAAGGCAGATTCTGGCAAAATTGGGAGTGGAAGTTAGATTTACTGATTCTTAGAGTTTTGTTCTTTCCACTCTCACTAAAAGAGAGAATTTGAAAAGACCTTAGCTTAAAAGGGCTATCTTCAGTCATCCTGATTGATAATCTGACCACTGGACCCAGATGGCTCTGGAAGAGAAAGTGAAGCTGGTGACAGCGCAGTCCTCTCACTCAAATCAAAGTCAATTGCAAATCCTAACATCATTTGCATGATGTCATGGTCCTATTTGACAACGAAGGACAAATCAACTACAACTGCTCTATTTCTATCCCCTACCTTTTTCTATATACCAAAAAAGAATCACATTTGCCAAACATTTTTGTTTTTAATTTTAATTTTTTTATTTTTAATTTATGGAAGAAAGCAAGTATTTCCATAATGTAGTATAATAAAAAAGATGATTGCACATGAAATTGCAAGACTATTATTTGCATTTTGCTATTCCTGTTGAATATATAATGAAATTATCATGGACATTTATTTTTTCCCTTTTTTCTTCCCTCCCCTGCCCTAGAGATGGCTAACATTAGACACACACATATGCTATATACACACATATATTATGTAAAATTCTAACATTATATTGGGAAGATAGGCAACTAGAGATTATATCACTTTATTTTTAGTGCAAAGGTTTTATGTGGCTTACTTAACATCATAGTTAACACCACTCTTATTCCCTATTTATTAAGAATTGTTTAAGGAATTTTGTGTGGTACATTTACAGATGTCTGTAAGTATGTGTATCTGTTTTAATTAGAGACAGCCTTTTATGATGTGTTCAAAAACAGACTTTGGACAAAGTGACCAGATTCCTAGCCAGTCAGCGTGGGTTTAGAAGAGGAGTCCAGAGTGAGACTAGGGTGTGGGTATGAGGAAGATGAGAAGAGTCTGTTCTTTTCCTTCCTTTGCAACATCCACACTAACATCCATTTTTCCTTTTGCAAGTGATTTGTAGTGACTTAAAGAAAGGGATTTGGGACTCTACTTTCCAAAAAATTTCTAGATTACAAGTTATTGCTATTTGTTTTTATCAGCCTGTCTTAGATTTTATTATTCAGTCATGTATGACTCTTCATGACCCTGTGGAGCATACTATCCATGGGATTTTCTTGAAAAAGATACCAGAGTGATTTGACTTTTCTTTTTCTAGTAGATTAAGGCAAACAGGGTTAAGTAATTTACCCAGAGTCACACAGCAAATAAGTGGCTGAGGTCATATTTTAACTCAGGTCTTCTTGATAAAACCTCTAGCCAATGAGCTACCTAGTTTCCTTTATCTTAGATAAAGTGATTCAAAAAGCATCATTCATCAGCTTTTCATTAATGGTAATTCACAAAGAATACTATATCATTTCATGAACTAGCTCACAAAAGTCTATGGAGGAAACTGCCCAGCAGTTATCAGTTGTCAAAAGCTAGGACTGATCTAGTGACCTTAGTCATGAACACTTTAATGGAACTGTGGGTATTTCCTCCAGTAGTACACAAACTATAAATCCTGCTGATCCTTTGTTACTTTTGTCTATTTCCTCCTATAAGTTGACTACAAAGGATCCTTTTGTCATTCTGGCAACTTTTCCTGGCACTGTTAGGATACCAATAGAGTATGCAGGGCATCCATTTATTACACCTTAAACTCATTATATGAGTTGCTTATCTTCTTTTGTGGAATACATTTCTTTGATGACCTATCTTATACCTCTTCTGTTTTTCACCATGTTTTGATGCCTTCTCATTTCTCCAACATGACTTTCTATTATTGGTTGGGTGATTTGAAGCTTCAGTTTTTGGAAGATTGTGATGTTATACAACTCAAATCTGTACACAGTGCTAGAAAAAAATATTGGGGTTAAAAATTGGCCCTTGTTTCCTAGGGGAATTTGCAGTCATTCAAACAACTTTGCAGTTACTCAAAGGCAATCCACACCTCTCTCTACCTCCTATTCAGTTTTGAGTCCATTCCACTATCCGTTTGTTTTGTCTTGATGGACAAGCACTTAGGTTGTCTATCCTACTATAGCTTTATGTCATAGTCTGAACAATATACACATTTGTTTGTTTCATTAGGTCAACCTCTTTTGAGTGATTATGGATTTCCTTTAGGAGACTCTGAAGTGTTCTGAGAGTACAATTACCATATCATCCTCAAGTGGGAACATCTGGAAGATCTTACCTTCTATAGGGAATCCTTTTTTAACTTACACTGGATCGCCTCCTTGACAGTGGAAAATACCTTTGGAGAACATACATCTCCCTAAATCATAGATTTTAGAGTAAAAAAAAAATGACCTCTTTTATAGTTAGGAAAACCAATGGCCAGGGAGTTTAAAAGGATTTAATCAAAGTTGAATCACAGGAAGTATCAGAAGTAGAATCTGAACAAAGGCCCTCTGACTTGAAAGTCCATACTCCTTACCCTGCACTGCATTTCTACTTACTCCTTCTTATTATTGTAACTCACATTTTTATAACACTTCAGGGATTACAAAGCACATTCCTCATAGTAACTCTGTGAAAGAGATAACACATGTAGTTTTCTTCCCATTTTATAGGTGAGAAAACTGAAGATCTGAGAAAGTAGGTGACTAACCTATGACCACACAGCAAAATAATAAGTCAGTAAACATTTATTGATCACCTGCTATGTGCTGAGCACTGCTAAACACTGGAGATACAAAGAAAGTCAAAAGACGATCCTTGCTCTCAAGGAGTTCACAATCTAATGGGGGAGATGGCATACAAACCTTAGACACACATTATATATACATATGTATGTATGTATATATGCATATATACACATGCATACACGATAAATTGGAGACAAGCAATAGAGGCAAGGCATTAGAATTAAGGAGGAAAGACTTCGTATAGAAAGTCAGATTTTTTGGCTAGAATTTTGTAGAATCAGAGATGCCAAGAGGAGGATAGAGGGAGTGAAAACTGATGGAGATGGGAGACAGAGAGTCTTGTAAGAAGAACATCAAGGGGGAACACAGGGTTCCTAGATCATAGAGCATGTGAAGGTTGGGGTAGGAGAAAAGATGTAAGAACCAGGCTTCATAATTCCAGGTCTAGCAATATTTCTTTATATCACATTATCTTCTGAGATCTTCACATTGGTCGTGTTCAGTATTTGCCATAGATAAGTTGTAAGGATTCATGGCAGGAAGAATGTTGGGCAGAGAGGCATGGTCCTTGCATGTTCTGTCAAGGGACTGGATGATCAAAACTCCTAGAAGAACAAGAGGCATTGAGACAGTTAGAGGTAGCCCCACCTGTGAAAAGGTTGGGAAACCTGGCCATAAAGTATCAAGGTAACATTACATGGAGAAGGTTCCCGTTGAGACTTGAAATACAGAATTTGGGAAAACTTTGTGTTGCTGAGGGAACATTTCTAATGCAGGAAAGATTCATGAGGAGTTTAGGGATCTGAGATTGTTTTGATATTCACAAGAGAATCCAAGTTGAGCCTTCATGAGGAAGGAAGGGCTATAGTATTCCTTTTGAGTTGCCATGACTAGACAATCAGATCAATTCTTTTCAGCTTTTTCTTTCCAACATGCAGAATGTGACTTGAACTTTAATAAAAAATATACAATTTGTAATGTTCCATCTTGGCAGAGTTTTCAGAGGGGAGAAATTGCCTCTAATTATTTTACCAGTAACCCAGTCCTGGGAGTAAAATGTAAGGTCACATATAAACAATTATTCAGCTAATCACTTGAATGTCTATGCAGTCTGAAGTGTTCCCTTAGCATGTAGAAACATGATTTTATCTGTTTGGGGTGGAGGGAGCTATGTTATTGAAATGACAGCATCTACTTGATTGAATTTATGTTCTTGGACACACTTTGTAATCATCATCAGACACTCAGGCACATTTCTTTACTCTTGGGGTTTATGATGCCAGAAGAAACCCTGGCTGGCCACAGTGTTCCCAGCTGCCTATTATTTAGGTTGTGCATGGACTTAGTAAGAATTAGCATGGTCCCCCAGCCCAAAGCTGTTCATCATTATAACAAATTGAGGGATAAATACTGCATTAAATAAACTCATAATTCTAAACAATGTAAGCATGATTATTAGTTTTGCAAAGAAATTTTACTCCACCCTGTCCCACATAAGCCTTGTTACCCTGGGAGAGATTGAATCAACCTTTCCAAACTCAAATTTCTCCAATTTCTCCATTGGCCAAACTAACTAGTAAGCTGTCATGATGGGCCAGATAGTTGGCTCAGGCCCAGTGCTAACAAAGCCAGCACTATTTGCCCTTTTCTTCTTCATGCTCCTAACTCCAAACAGGTGAACCCCCCTACATGTTTTCGCCTGCCAGCCCTGAGTGGGTCACTCTTGGGTCTGACTTCTGTTTTGGTAGAGGAAGACTCTAGCTGATGGTTGCCTAAATTTATGAAATCAGAGGTGCAGTTTAAATATATTGTTACACACATATATTTGTTTATATGTATATGTGTAAA
>JAQQSK010012577.1:0-11823 GCA_028658325.1 Potorous gilbertii | reverse complement strand
GGGGGGGATGATGGAATGGAGGGCAATGGGAGGAGGGAGCAATTTGAAGTCAACACTCAGGGAGGGACAGGATCAAAAGAGAGAATAGTAACAAAGTGGGGCAGGATAAGATGGAAATATAGTTAGTCTTACACAACACGACTATTATGGAAGTCATTTGCAAAACTGCACCGATATGGCCTATATTGAATTGCCTGCCCTCCCAAAGGGAATGGGTGGGGAGGGAGGGATGGAGAGAAGTTGGAACTCAAAGTTTTCGGAATATCTGTTGAATGTTGTTGTTGCTACTAGGAAATAAGAAATACAGGTAATGAGGAATAGAAAGTTATCTGGCCCTACAGTACAAAAGATGGGGTAAGGGAAGGGAGGGATGACAGAAGAGAGGGCAGATTGGTGATATGGATAATTAGAATGTTCAGTGTATTGGGGAGGGGGGAGGGGACAAATGGGGAGAAAATTTTGGAACCCAAAATCTTGTGAAAATGAATGTAAAAAGTTAAATAAATAAATTTATAAAAAATAAAATAAAATAAAAGATAAGTAGGGAAAAGTACAGTATGCAATGAATTAATATTAATTCTAAATACATATACACTGAATGATATAGCATCTAAATACTTAAAGGAAAAATTAAATGAATTACAGGGAGAAATAATAACATAAAAAATAGAGACCTTTGATGTGCTCTTCACGTCTAGATAAATCTAACCCAAAAATAAGCAAGAAAGAAATTAAGGACTTGAATGATATTTTTGAAAAGTTAAATGATAGGCCTCTGGTCATTATTGAATGAAATAGAAGCAGTATATAGATTTGTTAGTTCTTTACATGAGGTTAGGAAAGAAACATTAATTAAACATTTACTATGGGTCAGGAACAGTGGGAGCTGGGATATAACTGAGATACAAATACAAGCAAAAAGAATGCAACTGCCCTGAAGGATTTTACATTCAAATCAAGGAGGATAACATCTAAATGGAGATAAAAAGGGCTGGGTGGGCAGGGAAGGGAAGCTGGGAACCAGATCAGCAAGAAAATAAAAGCTGCGCTAGGCCCCAAATCCTGGAGAAACCCACCAATGAGAAAAAGGCTGTGAGCCGGATAGAGGATATTCTCTGTTAAAGTCATGAGAGGAGTTGGATGTTCTAGACTGAGAAGGCCTTAGGCACTAAGGGAAGTTCCAGGATGACACAACATGTCTTGATAATCCAGAAGCCAGGAAACATGCTCTTACTTGTCGTAGGTAAGGTTTCATAAGGTCTTGCTGTAACTGGAGGGCATAAAAACCTCACAGGCAAATGCAGGAAAGCAGAAATATTAAACATATCTTTTATTGATCACAATGCATTAAAAATCATATTTAATGAAGGATTAAGAAAAAATTAAAAAGTAATTTAAAAGTAAATCCTAAAGAATGGGTAGGTCAAAGAACAAATCTGAAACAATGCTTTTTTCATTAAGATGATCATAGCAAGGAGAACACATACCAGAACTTTTGGAATGTAGCCAAACAATACTTAGGGAAATGCTTACATTTCTAAACATTTTCATAAGAAAAAGAAAAGTAGTTCAATAAACTGGGAATACAACTAAAATAAAAAAATATAAAGTCAAAAAATTTTTAAAACCTTTTAAACACCCAAAAATAATTCTGAAAATCAAAGAAGAAATTAACAAAACTGAAAGAAAAAAATAGTTTAATTAATATATAAAACCAATAGCTGATTTTAAAAATACATAAATAAAACAGGTAACTATTGGCTAATTTGATGTTTAGAAAAAGAAAAAATGACAAGCATCAAAAATGAAAAATGAATACACAATAAATGAAGAAGAAATAAAGTTATTAGATTTTGTCCTATTATACACCAATAAAATCAGGAATCTAAATGAAATAGACAAATGTTTGCACAAATATAAAATTTCTAGATTGAGATACCAAGAAATAAAGAACTTAAATAATCCAATCTCAGAAAAAAGAAACTGAATAAAACATAAATGAACTCCCAAAGAGGGAAGAAGATGTAGGAAACAGAACCAAATAGATTTGGGGTTTTGTCTTTTTTTTTTCTTTTTGGAGACAATTGGGGTTAAGTGACTTACCCTGGGTCACATAGCTAGTAAGTATCTAAGGTCGGATTTGAAGACAAGATGGATTTGTAGGCAAATTCTCTCAAACATTGAAAGTACAATTAATCCCAATATCACAAAACCTGTTTGGAGAAAAAAAAGTAGGAAAAGTAGGAGTCCTACCAAATTTCTTCTATGATATAAATATGATTTTGATATCTAAGCTACAGATAGTCAAAATGAAGAAAGCAAACTATTAGACCAAAATTCTTAATGTTGAAAAAAAAATTAACAAATGTTTTCAAAGCTTTTACACTAGGACCCGAATTAGGTCCGAATATTATGTAATTGATTATATCAGTGACAAGAAAAAAAACAGAAAGCACATAATATATCAATAGATGAAGAAAAAGTTTTTGACATGATACAGTACCTATTCTTGTTAAAAAAACACTAGAAAGCATAAAAATAAATAAATCTTTCCTTAGTGTAATAAGTAGTACCTACATAAAAATTTTAAACCAGCTATATATAATAAAGATTAGAAACCTTTCCCAAAAGATCAGGGGTAAATGCAAACAAATCAGATGTAATAAAAAATTAGATGGGAAATAGGTAACTGAGAAGGAAAATCTTTGCAATGATTTTTTATGATGAAGGTCTCATATCACTGTATTTATGAATTCAGCTACTCCTGATTTCAGGCCAACCAGATGTAACTAAAGCAACTTTGTAGTTTCACTTCACATTCATTAGATTGGCAAAGCTGACAAAATAGGAAAATGACAAATGCTAGAAGGGTTATGGAAAAGGATATATTAAAATGTTGTTGTTAGAGCTGTGAATAGCCCAACCATTCTCTAATGCAATTTGGAAATATGCTCAGAAAGTGACTAAACCATTGCATGCCATTTGACCTAATGAGGTTACTAATAGTTCTATAGTTCACAGATAAAAAAAAAATCTTGTACGTACAAAAATATTTATAGCAACAAAGAACTGAAGGCAAAATTGGATATCAAAAAATTGGAAACTAAAGGGATGCTCAAAAATGGGGCTAAACAAATTATGGTATATTAATGTGATGAAATTAGTAACTATTGTACTCTATCTATTTTAAATGTAGGAAATAATGAAGAGTTGGTTTCAGAGAAAACCAGGAAGACATGTATAACCTGATCCAGAATGAAGAGATCAGAACCCAGGAGAATTATTTATAGGATAGTAACAATACTGTAAAAAATGGACAGCTTTAAAAGACTTAAGAACTCTGATCAGTGAAGTAGCCAACCATGACTCCAGAGGACTCATAGTGAAACATGTTACTGACCTCTCAGAGGCAATGGACTCAAGGTACAGTCTGAAATATTTATATACATGTTTATGTGTGTGTGTGACTGTGCCTGCACACACATCTACGTATAGTCCTCAGCCTAGGTCTCCTTTTCCCTTTCTATTTGGCTTGAAAATCTTTTTTAGGCTTGGAGGGTCTACAGGATTTTGAACTTCCCACCTGCTCATCAATGTACAAGTAGCAACCCCATCTAACAGTGGCTTCTGCATTGGGAGCTAGGGGCAAACTGAACAAAGATTTACAGTCCAGCCAAAAAGCCTCACAATGCCTAAGGAAAGTTTCCCACTCACTGCACAAAGGGGAGGAAAGACTGATGGTATCCAGAAGATGTGTTACCCCTTTGTTATAGTGCTCTCTTAACATTGAGATCATTCTCCCTTGGACTCCTTGTGGGAGTGTGTGGCAGACTTCTGAGAAGATGTTTTGTAACAGTTGTTCATACTATATCAACTTAGTGAGTATCCCTTTCTAAGAGCTACATAAATCTGTCCAATTAAATGTTTATCAACCCCAAGTCACGAGGAGAATACATCAAAATAAAGGCTGGAACTTAGGACCTTAGAGATCCCTGCCCTTCAATACTAGCCAGAACCCTGAGGGTGAAATATAGCCCTGTTCACTCTGGAAACAGGTCAGGATCTGCAAGCATGTACCTGGGGTAGGAGAATGAAGTCTAAAAGACTTGCTGCATTAAGATTAAATCAAAAGTGAATCTCGAGCGTCTATCTATTGCTTGTAGCTCTGCAATCTAGGATAGCAGAACAAAACTAATCTAACATACGGCAGAATTCTGAGATACTTGCATACAGTTACCACATCCCACCAACCAAAAAAAGGCCTTTTCTTTCTCTCTAGAATAAATATATCTAGTACTTTCCTTTTAAAAACAAATTTCTTCAAGTAACAAATTCTTTTTATTAATCTGTCTCTTCCACTAACCCTCCCCCAATGACCAAATTAAAAGCAAAACAAAATTAAAAGCAAATTCTTCAATAAATATCAACATATCTGGTAAAAACAAATTCCAACATTAACTATGTCTGAAAAATTGACTTTTTCTGCATTTTAAGTTCATCACATTACAAAGTGAAGTGAGCAGAACCCAGAGAACATTGTCCACAGGTACAGCAATATTGTATGAAGAACTGAAAATGATTTAGCTGTTCTCAGCTGTACAATAATCCAAGGCAATCCAAAGAAATCTTGATGAAAAATGCTATCCACCTCCAGACAAAGAACTGATGTTGTCTGAATACAGATTGAAGTATACTATCTTTCTTTTTTCTTTCTTTCTGTTCAAGTCTTTGAGACTTGACTAATATGACTACTTTGCAAATGTTTTACATCATTGCAGATGTATAATCTATATAGAATTGCTTACTGTCTTAGGGAGGGGAGAGAGAAGAAAAGGAGGGAGGAATAGAATTTGGAATTCAAAACTTTTTAAAAAAACAAATGCTAAAAATTGCTTTTATATGTAATTGAGGAAAAAATACAATATAGTGAGGTTTTTAAAAAAAAAAAAGTTCATCACCTCTCTGCCAGGAAATGAGTGGCATGATTTACCTTTATTCTTTTGGACTCTTGGTGTTTCATTGCATCGATCAAGCCCTAAAATCTTTCAAAGTTGTTTTTCTCTATAACAGTATTATCATTAAATAAATTGCTCTCCTAGTTCTGTTCATTACATTCTGCATCAGTTCATAAAGTTCTTCCCAGTTTCCTGAGATTGCCCATTTCATCATTCTTATGGAATAATAATTTTCCATCATATCTATTAGCCATTTCCAGTACAAGAATATTCCCTTAATTTCTAATTTTAGGCTGCCATGAAAAAAGCTGCCATATATAATTTTGTATGTATAGATCTTTTTCTTCTCTCTTTATTTCCTTAGCACATAGGCCTAGTGATAGAATAACTGGGTCAAAGGATGTGCACAGTTTGGCAACTTTGGGGGAACAGTTCCAAATTGCTGGGCTGATTCATAGCTCTACACTGGTTTACCTGTTTTCCCATAACCCCTCTGACATTTGTCATTTTCCTCTTTTGCCATCTTTGCCAATCTGTTAAGTATGAGACACAACTTCAAAGCTATTTTAATTATGTGACTCACTAAATTGTTAGTGATTTAGCTAAAATTTTGATAGGATTATTGATAGCTTGGTTTTCTTCCTTTAAAAACTGCTTTTTCATATCCTTTGATGTGAATGCCTTTTACTCTTTCAAATTTGAATCAGTTCCTTTAATATCTTAGAAATCAGACCTTTTTCTTGCAAAGGTTTTTTTCTCTAGTTACCTGCTTCCCTTATAATTTTTACTACACTAAATTTGTTTGCGCAAAAATTTAAAATTTTATATAATCCAAACTTTCAACATTATCTTATGTCATCCTTTCTATTTCTTGTTACATTATTAAGTCATTGTTTTATCTAGCCCAGTTTTCCATTGTCTGTTTTAAGGTACCAATTTTCCTTGCCATTCTTTTCTCCCTCGCTTTTGCACTCAGTATCTCCTGTTCCATCTCCTTCAAGTACTCTAGCAATCCCTGAAGCCAGGGCATGATTTTTTCCTCCAAAACTGTACCTGGATTTGTTTAGGTGTCATAATCTTCTTCAGGTTTAATACCCCTAGCATCTCTCAAAACCAAGTATTTCTTCCTGGTCTTTGAATCAAACTCCACAACTAAATGGTATGGGCAGGATAGCAGTCCAGATTAGGTTCCTCCTGGTTGTTGTTTGTCCTTGGTTCTCTTAGAAGGGACTCTGGGGTCCTGCCTTGGTCTTCTTATTATCTTAGGGCATTAGGACCTCACCCTACTATAGGTTCCATTCTCCACTGGTGTTGGGCTCAGGGATTATTCCTTATTCATGGTTTTTGGGTTGCCACCAGCTTCAGGAATTGCTTATGTTCAGTTTTGTCTTGGGAGGGGCTTTTTCCTAAAGCTTGACTGGGTCCACTTGTGCTGCCTTGAATTCCCACCTCACCCCCAACACCTTGACTCAAGGGTGTGCAGCCGAAACCAACCAACTCCAAAGTCAATTGTCAAATTTTCAGTGAGAGCATTTACCCTCAGAAATTGTCAAATGCTATAAATCAAAGTTTGGTTTATTGTTTTGATGAGTGTATATAGACTTAAGAAAGTATCAACAATGCAGATTAAACTTTAAAATGTGTGTACATCTTTTTTTTTCTGGAGTGTCAGTTGTTAAATATTTATCAGCATCCTCCTAGCCCTGAAGCTGCTCTCTCTGCTAGACCAAAGCCGCGTTTCGGTCCTATAACTACAGGCTGTTTCTGGGAGTACTAGAACCCAAGAAAACCAGTAGATTGCTCCCTCTTGAGCAATGGAAGGGGCCTCTTAGGCTTGAGCAGGAAGTGCCACAGGGGTGCACTACCCACAGTCACCCAAAGTTACCCTCCTGCAGCCATAGACAATGGGGAAGTCTTCAGCTTGGCTTGGCTTGGGTGTTGTGGAGCTCAGGTCGGGAGTGTTGGGGCTGACTAGTGAGGGAACTGTGGGAATTGAGTGAGTCACATTGACTCCATCTTGTGACTCAATTCTGGATCTAGCTCAATTCCCTTTCTATTCAGTTATGGGATCTATAATTTCTGTCTCATGAGAAAACTTCATTCAGTTATGAAAATTGGAAAAAAATTTATTGCACAGCTTGAACTTAGCCCTATGTGACTAGGAAGCTGGACTACCTTGACCTGTTGCTCAGTCCCTTAACTAAGGACCTAGGTTATGCTGACCAGAAACCCAATCAGATGCAAAGATTGATGCAAGGAGTCTTCTCACAATTATACATCTCAAGTAATCCATATTTCTTATCTGAAAACTGATACCATACTGGTCAATCAATTCCCTTTCATGTTGCCTTTATTGAATACAGACTTTTGGGGAGAAGCTGGGTATGATCCCCTGGTCTATGTGCTGGTCTGTGAGCAAACCAAAAATACTCTTTTCTACCCAGGAAGAATGACTAAGGGCCCTGTTGCCCTATAGTCACACACTCTAATATGCTAGTGCTCCTTTATGCCTTGGGACTGTAACCAGGAAAAATGCAGCAGAGTCCTGTACCTGGTACCCACAAAAGGAACCCCTGTAATCTTGTTTTCACCAGTTGTCCAACCATGGTAGTATCTGTGGCCTGAGATCTCCAGAAACAGCCACCCCTGAATCAGTTATCCCCCAGGGCCTACTGCTGGCTTGCTGGGAGCAGCCTGTGCTAGAAATCCATTCTCACCCCAGTAAGACAGACCATTCCTGATGATCCTCTAAGTTGTCTTGGGCTGGAAAATTGTTTCACCCAGTACTTTTGTTGATTCTATTGCTCCAGAATTTGTTTTGAGATATTACTTTAAAGTTGTTTAGAGGGAAAATTGGGAGCACTCAAGTGAGTCTGCCTTTACTCTGCCATATTCTAGGTCACACTTTGAAGAAAAAAAGAATGAAAACAGGATCTGCAAAGTATAAATCAATAAACTTTATTTTAATTCCTGGTAAAATCCCAGGCAATATTATTAAAAGAATGGTTGATAAATACTTAGAAAAGGAAACAATAATCACAAAGAGGAAACAACTTCCTCATGAAGAGTTCACCATAGTTTAGCCTCATTTTCATTTGCAACAGTCAATACTAGACTAGTATATCAGGGAGATGTCATAGATGTGGTTTACCTAGATTTTAACTAAGTATTTTTAAAAGTCTCTTTTCTATTCTTGTGACAAGATGGAGTGATATATGCTGGATTGTAATAAAGTTAACTGATTGAATGACTAGATCCAAAGCACAGCCATTACTGATTCAATATGAATTTGGAAGTAGTTCTAAGAGTAGAGTGACCCAGGGATTTAAGCTTTGCTCTGTACTGTGGTGGTAGGTGAAAGATGAAATTACTAAGGAAAACAGTTTTGATGTTATGAGCACATCAATTTATTAAGCAATGCATGCCAATTGCCTAACAAAGCAGGACCAGATGGCCCCAGGTTAGCCCTGGACTCTGAATCCTGGGAGAGAGAGACTTTTGTACATTATAAACACTCAAATAAGACTGATAGGTTAAATGGAAACAATGCATTAGGTAATCTGATTTCTAATTGGATGAAAGATTACAGACTTTCCAGGTTGAGAGGTAGAGAGCAAACAGGTACAATTCCCTGAATCCAGAAAAAGAGGTATTCCACTGCTCAAATACCTATAAATACAGAACACAGAAATATTAATTGATTGACTAGTATGGGGCCAGTTTTCAGATAAGACACATGGATTCCTTGATGTATATATATATCAAGGCATATATCAATCAAGGAATATATATATATGTATATATATATATATATATACATATATATATATATGTCAAGGAATATATATATGTATACACACATATATGCATATATATATATATTATGTGTGTATAAATTATATATATATATGTATATATATCCCTATGAGAAAATTTCTTACATGGATCTTTGGATCTGAATTTCTGATCAGCATAACCTAGATTCTTGGTTAAGGGTCTCTAAACAGCAGGTAGAGGTGGTTCAGTTTCACAGTCACACAGGGCTAGGTTCAAACAATGCAGTTACATTTTCTCCTAATTCCCACAATTGAATAAAGTTTTCTCACAAGACAGAAGTTGGACTAAACGCATAACTGAATAGAAAGGAAATTGAGCTAGCTCCAGAATTGAGTCACAAGATGGAATCAGTGTGGTTCACTCAATTCACATTATCACGTGTTGCCCTAATCACCTCAATTCCCCCACTGCTTAACATTGTAACCACTGACAACCACTGATGCAAAGTGAAGTAAGCAGAACCAGGAAATTGTATACAGTAAAAGTAACATGGCACAATAATCAACTATGAATAATTTAGTTATTCTTGGCAAGACAATGATCCATGACAATTCCAAAGGACTCCTGATGAAAAATGCTATCCACGTTCAAAGAAAGAACTGTTGGAATCTGAATATAGATCAAAGCATACGGTTTTCACTTCATTTTGTTATGCTTTTTTTTCTTTTGATCTGTTTCCTCTTTTACAACATGACTAATATGGAAATATTTTTTACATGATTGCATGTATATAACCTGTGTCAAATTACTTTCTATCTCAGGAGGGGGAGATGAGGGAGGGAGGGAGAAAATTTGGAACTCAAACATTTTTTTAAATAAATGTTAAAATTTGTCTTTGCAGATAATTGGAAAAAATAAAATACTATTTTTATTTTAAAAAACAACCTTTTTTTATCACTGACATAACTATAGGCCCTTTGGGTGAGTGTTGACTTTAATTCTTCAAAGATTTTAAATTCTATTACTTTCAGCCTTACAGCATTTTTGGAAATTATTGTTGTTAAAGATATAGCACCTTACTTCAGAAAGAAGCCTGGGGTCACTGAAAACCCTGGTCAATTTCCCAAAGGCAAACCAATTATTTTCTTCTTCCTCTTTAGGACAAATTTTGTGCCCTGTTTGCATTGTCTGTCCAAGATGTATGTACTGATTGACCAGCTCTCTGGATCATCTATCCAACTACATATCATAATCTGGACAATAAGGATTTTTTATTCATTTGTTTTTCTTGCCCTGCATGAATAGCACATGTAATGGGATTTAGAAGGCTGCAACACAGTACAAATGAACGGCTGGGTGATGCAGTGGATAGAGTATAGAGCTTATAATCCAGGAAGACTCTTCTTATTTAGTTCAAATCAGACCTCAGGTGTTTACTAGTTGGGCAAGTCACTTACTCCTATTTGCCTCAGTTTCCTCATCTGTAAAATTAGTTGGAGAAGACAATGGCAAACCACTCCAGCATCTTTGCCAAGAATACCCAAAATGGAATTACAAAGAGTGGGACACAACTGAAAATGATTGAACAGCAGCAGCAGCTCTAACATCACAATCCTGGATTGTGCTGAAGAAAACAGATGAGAAGACCTGTTACAAATATAAATAAAAGGGTAGGACTGAACCAGGCAGACTGAAGGAGTTTTTGCAAGATTATGTTATTAACTACAGTTGCCAAAGTAATTTTTCTAAAGCATAGGTTTACCCTCCATCCTTCCCCCTCTCCACACAGTGAAACCCAATTGGTCCCTACCACTTCAAGGATCAAATATAAAGTCTTCTGTTTGGTATCCAAAACTCTGCCTAACCTGGACTCTTCCTACTTTTCCAGCTTTGTTATACCTCATTTCCCTCTATGTATTCTGAGATCCAGCTGCACTAGCAATTCCTCCCAGAAAACGCCATTGATTATCTCTGTGCCTTTATACTAGCTGTCCCCAATACCTGAAATTTTCTGCCTCCTCACCCTGCTTCTGAGTTTCTTCAAGATGTGACTCAAATCCCACCTTCTTCAGAAGGCCTTTCGCAGTTTCACCAGCTGTTAATGCCTTCCTCTTTGAGACTACACTCTTTAAGATCTTTAAGATCTAGTATGTTTTTTGTTGTTTTATGTCTTTCTTTGCATCGCCAGTGCTTAGCACCATGCCTGGCACACAGCAAGTGCTTTATAAATGCATGCTGATTTCTTGACTAATAATATGTACAGGCATGGATGTGTTCCACATCACTGGAAGGATCCATCAAAATGTGATAAAGGTATAGATGTCATATTTATCAAAGATGTAGATGACAAAGCTGAAAGAGATAGCTAACATGCTGGGTGACAAAGTCAGGATCTCAAAAGACTTGGACAGTTTAGATTATTGAGCCAAACCCAAGATGAAATTGTCTCTTTAATTCATCCTTCATTTCTAAAGAGAACTGATGACATCATGGGATGATGTCTTGACTTGTTCATGAATTGGATTTAAGTGAGGCAGAGTTGCAGAAAGTTGTCAGCTTCCCTCTCTTTCTTTTCAGTGTCATCGAAGTCTAGGGGCAAGATAAAAGCCAGGATGAATGGTAATGGTCCAGGAGGCAGTGGATGACCTTTTCATCTTCCATGTCTGACCAAGCTCTAAGTGTTCCACAGTGCCAGCTTCATTCGCCTTCACAGCCATTAGAACAAATTATTCTCATATGCCCATGCCACTGAGGAAGTCTTCACGTGCTTCACATCCCACTAAATCACTGATAGGTTTGAGGCCTATCAGTTACCCTAAGTCTGGTTTAGCCCATCTGTCAAGGTGGCTTACTGGAGTGGCCTCTGCACACACTACAACTTATTGGAGCCACAAGTGAGACTTGGGTGAAGGTAAACACTGCAACGTGACCTTGTGGATCCCTTCCAGCTACTCTGACAGGGTCCCCGGTCCTGGAGCTAGGTTGCTCTCCTACTCACCAATCCCAGTCATGATGAGCCTTCGGGGCGCCACCGGCCTCCCAGTCCTCTGGGAGGAATAACCAGACAGAACGCCGGAGGTAGCAGAAGCGG
>JAQQSK010012576.1:0-11823 GCA_028658325.1 Potorous gilbertii | reverse complement strand
TTTCTGTGACTCTGAATTCTACAATAAAGTGGAATTGCTGATGAAATCAACATAGAATTAGTCATCCTTTGGAAGCTTACTATTCTATTTTCAACTCTTCCTCAGAGAATTGATATAAAAAATGGACCTATGTTTGACAACTGGGTTCTGATATTTTACCAATAATAATGGAGGTAGTATAGTTTAGTGGAAATAGAACTGCAGTGCTGGGTTGGCATCAGGAATGCATGATTCCAAGTCTTGTCTCAGATACATTTTAGCTATGTTACCTTAGACAAGTCACCTAACATCTCTCAGCTACACTTAACATTTCTTCAGCTGTAATTGACAAAGTTAGATGCAATGGCTCCTAAGAACCCTTTTTCTAAATAAATGATTACATGATCCATTTTATTTTAATATCTAACATTTTAAGAATTTAATAATAACATGTTTAAACATTTTGAAATGTTTAATACTCTTGTGTCTTCCCATTAAACTCACAATGTGAAGTGGAAAAGACTTATAAAACCTCAAAGATGGAAAAAGAAATACTTGTCACATCTTGAAATGCAGAATGTTGTGTATGTGGGCTTCACATATTTTTATTAAAAATCCTAATCACAGGAGAAAGAAGGTGTCAAATGTGAAAGACATTGCAGAAGTAAAATTGAAAGTAGTCAGCACTTCAACGAATATGGGAGATGAGAAAGATTGAAGATTTCATCATGACTCTGAGTTTGTGAACCTGAGTGACGGAAGAAAAGTGGTATCTTCAACAGACAAGGGCATTTAGAGAAGGAATGGCTTTGAGGGAAAAATATATACTTTCTGTTTTTGATTTGTCGAGTTTAAGATCTTATTGGGGCAGCTAATCTGAAATGTGCACCAGGCAGTTGGTAACATAGGACTAGAGCTCAGGAAAGTGATTAGAGCTGGATTATATGGATTTCACGGTCATTTGCATAGGAATGATAACTTTGCCATTGGGGGCTGATGAGGTCACCATGATAAAGAAACTTGAGAAAAAGAAGAGAACCAGGACAGAAACTTTGGGGACGTTGAGTGTTAGAGGTCATGATAAAGATATTGATTCAGCAAAGAAGAATGAGGAATAGTCAAATAGGTAAGGGGAGGAACAGGAGAAAATATTATTAAAATAAACCTAGAGAAGACATGGTATCTGGGGAAAAAAAAATTTAAGAATGTCAAATGCTGCAACTTTTGATCAAAAATATGGGGAGAATTTTTAACAAATGAAAAAATTTTTAATGTCATTTCTTCATTAAATAAAGTAAATACTGCAGGAAGAAATATTGCTTGACCTATTTAGTTGCTGCATGCAATGATGTAAAGATATGCTACATTTCATGCTGGGCTCTCTTTAATTAATCCAAATTAAATGAGATTTTACTGTACCCAAAGAAAAACAAGTACTACAAAAAATGAAAACAAAAATCCTAATCACAGAATAAGACAACTGCATTGGAGTGCATTCATTATTTCTGAGTTGCAAACAAATATTTGGATTTTCACTTTTCAGCGGAAGATTCCATGAATTTTGAGAATTTAACCTGATGCTTCTGATTTAGAAGGACATGGCAACATCCTTTCCAGGTCTTATGTGATTTTCCTTAAGTAGCTAAGATATTGATGGCATGATGGTCTTCCTAGCTTGTAATTAAAAGAAAAACCATACAAAATTTGACTATTTTAGAGTAATTTAGATTCATCTAATCTTACATTCAGAAGTAATCTCCATCTGAAAAGAAAGGGGAATTCATTTCCTCTTAAAGCAAGCCACTCCACTTATGGATAGCCTAATCATTAGGAACTTTCTCCCAATATCTCGCCAATGTCTTCCTCTCTACCATCCAGTCATCGCTATGACTTTTCTCTGGGAATAAGCAGAAAAAATCTAATCTCTCTTCTGTGTGGCAGCCCTTCAAATACTTGAATTCTTATGACTTCAAAATTAGCTGATAATTAAGAAATGCTATTATCATAATGGTCATAGTAGATAGAGGGCTAGACCTGGAGTCAGGAAGACTCATCTTCCTGAGTTCAAATCTGATCTCAAATACTTCTTAGTTGTTTGACTCTGGGCAAGTCATTTTACTCTGTTTGCCTCAATTTCCTCATCTGAAAAATGGACTGGAGAAGGAAATGTCAAACCATTCCAATATCTTTGTCAAGAAAACCCCAAATGGGGGTACTGAAGATTCAGACATTACTAAAATGATTGAACAACAACAAATTCTTATCAGAAGTAGTTTTAATTTAGAGAAGAATAGTAATGTTACAGAAGAGCAAAATACAATGTTGGTACTAATTAATTCTATTTCCCTGGGTAAATTACTAACACTTCTGATTCTCCATGTCTTCATCAATAAAACAAGGCAAATTAGAGCAGATGTTCTCTCAGTTCTGTATAAGCTATAAAATTGTGATTCATTCTATAATCCTAAGAACTGGAGAGAGTAAGATGTAACTGAAACCTGAATTTAGTTAGTTTATCTCTCCCCTCTCCACTTACTGTCCTTAAGAGTCATAGTGCAAAAGAAGTTGAGAAGTTAAAATTTGATTTTTATCCAGAGTTAGGTTGCCACTGACAGTAGTCCTAAATATTTGGAGTACAGTAAAAATCTGTGAAATTATGCACTGACATTAAAAACAATACTGCAACAGATCATTCAAACAATATCAAGGAACATCCAGTTGGTGCAGAACAATGTCCTAGGTATTGAAAGGTGACACAAAATTTAACTAAAATATGCTCCCTGCCCTCTGGCAGTTTTTCCTTTAGAGAAAATATAAAATTTATATGTAGATCAGTATAATACATCTGCTAAACACATCTGAGAGGCACATGTATTTTGTGATATCTGAAAGGTTAAGGATTGTTGCTAAAAACAAAGGTTTAATAAAGAACATAATATTTGAGTTGGATTTTAAAATAAATTAGGAACTTAATGAGCAAAGAAGAGGAGTGAAACAGCAATGGAGCCCGGTCTGAGCAAATGCAGGAAAGCAAAGTGTGTTTTTTAGGACAAAGCAATAGTCAGTTTGGTGGTAATATAAAATATATGCTTGTTAGTAATAGGAGATAATCTTGGACAAGTAAAATTGTATGATATAGATTCATAGCTCTAGAAATCAAAAAGACTTCAAGACACTTTCAGTCCAAACTTTCCATTTCACAGATGAAGGCATTGAGGCCCAAGGCTTAGTGACTTACTCAAGGTCACCATTGGCAGTAATACTCAGAGGTAACCTTTGAACATAGGTCATCTGACTCCAGAGCCAATGGTCTTTCATGCCCTCCTGATTCAGATTAGAGTTTTAATTCCAGGTAAAATAGTATCAAATGAAAGTCTGATGTCCAGAAAAATATAGAGAGACTATAGAAATTATACTCTAGATAAATACAAGACTTTAATTCCAATAATGTCAAAAAAAACAAACCAACAATAAAACTCATATTATCTTTAAATTCCCAGTATTTTAGGTGATATACTAAATTTAAAATGATTTCTCAATTACACTGCAAAAAAAGCATAAAGTAGATGATCCAATATATTGCTATTTTTCTTTTGAATGGATTATATATACATGAGTTTTTACAGAGAAGGAGATGGGGACAAAGAGTGCGTTATCATTCTTTTTATCTCAATTCATCTTACTCTAGAAGCCTAGGGTAGACAAGAGGTAGCAGACCAAACTTGGAAGAAGGATTCTTGAAAGGTCTTGATTAATGAGGGATGAATGCTAAGTAAGAAGCAGTGGACAATAGTGGATAGAGATCCTGACTCAGAGACAGAAGTTGGAGATGCAAGATCTACTTCAGACACATACTACTGTAAGACTCAGGGCAAGGCACTTCATCTCCCAGTGACTAAATGAAATTTAATTTAGGAAACTCTAAACTGTAAATCACAATAACAGGTTAACTTGCATTGACAGATGGAGGCTATTCTATGAGTGAAAACAGAGGTCCAGTTGTGATCCTCTAACTTGGTGCTCAAAAAAAATGGTAAAGATGAGATAGAATACCTAAATTGACATAAGAACTTTGGTTGACTTTAGTATGTTTTAGTACGTTTAGTGTGTTGTCTCACTTTATCATTCTCTTTGATGAAATTATTAATTGTTTCTATGATTGGTTTTTTGAATAACTGATTCTTTGGGATTGGATTATTTAGTTTCTAATTAATTTTTAGTCTATCTTTTCATAGTCCTTTACTACATGTAATTCGCATTGCATCATGATCTGAAAAAAGATACCTTTGATATTTCTTCTTTTCTGTATTGGATTGTGAGGATTTTATGCCCTAAGACATGGTCAATTTTAATAGACCTTTCCTGTTGGCCTTCCAAGCTACCTTGGGCTGGAAATCTCTGTTACTCTGTCATTCTGTGGCTTCTGCTGCCCTAGAATTTATTTAGAGTCATTTTTACAGGTATTTTATGGGCTCTTGGGGGAGAGCTCATACAAGTTGTCCTTCTAGTCTGCCATCTTGGTTCTGCCCCCTAAAGCTAACATTTCTAGTGCCGTACTGAATAATAGTGGTGATAATGGACACCCTTGTTTTACCCCTGAACTTATTGGAAATGCATGTAGCTTATTCCCTTACATATAATTCTTGCTGATGGTTTTAGGTAGATACTACTTATTATTTTAAAGAAGGCTCCATTTATTCCTATGCTCTCCAGGGTTTTCAATAGGAATGGGTGTTGTATTTTGTCAAAAGCTTTTTCTGCATCTATTGAGATAATCATATGGTTTTTGTTAGTTTTATTGTTGATATAATAGATTATGCTGACAGTTTTCCTAATATTGAACCAGCCCAGCATTTCTGGCATAAATCCTACCTAATGTAAGTGTATTATTCTCTTGATAAGTTGCTGTAATCTATTTGCTATTATCTCATTTTAAAATTTTGCTTCTATATTCACTAGGGAAATTGGTCTATAATTTTCTTTCACTTTTTTGGCTTTTTCCAGTTTAAGTATCAGCAACATATTTGTATTATAAAAGGAATTTGGTAGGACTCCTTCTTCACCAATTGTCCCAAATAGTCTATATAGTATTGGAATTTACTGTTCTTTAAATGTTTCAAAGAATTCGCTTGTAAATTCATCTGGTCCAGGAGAATCTTTTCCTAGGGAGTTCATTGATGACTTGTTCAATTTCTTTTCCTGAGGTGGGGTTATTAAAGTATTCAACTTCCTCTTCTATTAATCTGGACAATTTATATTTTTTTCATATTCATACATCTCACTTAGATTGTCAAATTTATGGACATATAATTCAGCAAAATAATTTCTAATTATTGTTTTAATTTCTTCTTCATTTGAGGTGAAGTCACCCTTTTCATTTTTGCTACTGGTGATTTGTTGGGTTTTTTTATTCTTTTAAAAAATTGACCAAACATTTATTAGTTTTATTGGTTTTTTCATAGAACAAGTTCTTGATGTTATTTATCAGTTCAATAACATTCATTTCAATTTTATTAATCTCTCCTTTGTTTCTCAGTATTTCTAATTTGATATTTAATTGGTGATTTCCAATTTTATTCTTTTTCTAGATTTTTCAGTTGCATGCCCAATTCATTGATCGCCTCTTTCTCTATTTTATTCAGGTAAATATTCAGAGATATAAAACTTCCTCTAAGAACTGCTTTCACTATATCCTAAAAGCTTTGCCAGGTTATCTCAATATCAGCATTCTACTAAAAGAAGCTATTGATTGTTTCTATGATTTGATGTTTGACCCACTCATTCTTTAGGATTAGATTATTTAGTTTCCAATCAATTTTTGGTCTACCTTTCCATGGTCTTTTTATTACATATAATTTCTATTGCATCATGATCTGAAAAGGATGCATTGACTATTTCTACCTTTCTGCACTAGTACATGGTTGATTTTTGTGTGTGTGTTGTGTAACACTGACAAAAAGGTACAATCCTTTCTATCCCCATTCAGCTTTCTCCAGAGGTCTATCATATCTACCTTTTTCAGAATTCGATTCACCTTTTTAACTTCTTTCTTCTTTATTTTGATGTTAGATTTATCAAGTTCAGAGAAGAGGAGACTGAGTTCCCCCACTGGTATAGTTTTGCTCTCTATTTCTTCCTGTAAGTTCCTTAATTTCTCCTCTAAGAATATGAATGCTATACCACTTGGTACATATATGCTTAGTAATGATATTACTTCATTACCTATAGTGTCTTTTAGTGGAATATCCTTTCCTTCCTCATCTCTTTTGATTAGATCTATATTTGCTTTTGCTTTGTCTGAGATTAGAGGCGCAATATATTCTATTTCATCCTTTTACATTTACCCTGTGTGTATCCCCCTGTTTCAAATGTGTTTCTTGTAAACAACATATTATAGGATTGTGGTTTTTAATCCCTTTTGCCGTTCACCTCCATTTTATGGGAGAGTTCATCCCATTCCCATTCACAGTTATGATTACTATCTGGGTCTTTCTCTCCATCCTATCTCTCCCCACACCCGCTTATTCTTTTACTTCTCCCTTCTCCATTCACCTCCTCAAAAGTTTTACTTTTGACAAATATCTCCCTCAATCTTTCCTCCCTCCTATCAGTCCCCTTCCCTTTTCTTTCCCTTTTCTCTTACTACTTCTTCCCTCTCTTCTTACCATCCCATCTCTTTTCTTTTCCCTTTCCACTCCAATTACTTGTAAAGCAAGTTAGATTTCTATACTTAACCAAGTATGTTATTCCCTCTTTGAACAAAATCCAATGAGAATAAGGCTCAAACAATGCTCATCTCCCTCTCTTCTTTCCCTCTAATATAATATATTTTTGTGCCTCTTCATGTGACGTAATTTACCCTTTTCTGCCTTCTCTTTTCTTCTTCCCCCTTTGCATACCTTAATTAAGTTTTTTATCATAACATCAGTTAATTTATACCCACAACCTCTATCTATGTATACCCCTTTTATATGTTGTTATAAGTGTACAATTCTCAAGATTATCAAGTATCATCCTCCCATATAGGGATGAAAACAGTTTGCCCATATTGAATAACACAGATTTTTTTTCTGTTTACCTTTTTATGCTTCTCTTTAGTCTTATGTTTGAAGATCAAATTTCCTATTGACCTCTGGCATTTTCATCAGGAAGATCTGGAAATCCCTTTTTCTATTGAATGTCCATCTCCTTGCCTGAAAGATTATGCTCAATTTTGCTGGGTAATTGTTCCTTGATTGTAGTTCAAACTCCTTTGCTTTATGGAATGTCATATCCAAATCTCTCTGATCTTTTCATATAGAAGCTCAAGGTCCTGGTGATCCTGACTTTGGTTCTTTGGTATTTGAATTATTTCTTTCTGGCTGCTTGCAACATTTTCTCCTTTATCTGATAATTTTGGAATTTGGCAACAATATTCTTTGGAATTGGCAAAGAGATTTTGGAATCTCTTTCAGGAGGTGATCCGTAGATTCTTTCAATTATTTTGCCCTCTGGATCTAGGACCTTGAGGTAATTTTTCTTGATGATTTCTCAGAAGATACTATCCAAGCTCTTTTTTTCATCATGGCTTTCCAGTAGACCAATAATTCTTAGATTTTCTTTCCTAGATCTATTTTCCAGGTCAGTTCTTTTTCCAGTGAGATATTTTATACTTTCTTCTATTTTTTCATTCTTTAGATTCTGTTTGACTGATTCTTGATGTATCATAGAGTCATTAGCTTCCATCTGCCCAGTTCAATTTCAAAGTATTATTTTCTTCAATTAACTTTTGTATCAACTTTTCCATTTGACCAATTCTACTTTTTTAAGAGTTGTTTTCTTCAATGGATTTTTTTTTCATTTGGCCTGTTATGTTTTTTAAGAAATTGTTTCCTTCAGTCGATTTTTGTCCTTCCTTTTCCAAGCTACTGGCTCTCTTGCATAATTCCTATTTTTCCCAAATTTTCTTCTACCTCTCTTATTTTCTTCCTGACTCCAGGCCTGTATCCTAATTAAATCTACCATAAATAGTTAAGAGGAAATGACTCTTTTATTTTTCTCAGCTGAAAAATGTCTATGGGAGAATAGAAGAGTTATCAAAAATGGGGATTAAAACAGAGAGGGAAAGGGAGAAATCTTGATTAAATGGTGGGAGATGACCCCACTCTCAAGGGGTAGGAAGAGACATACTCTGTAATGAAATATAGACTTACAAGAAGTATAATCTGTAGTATTTGTCACTTAGAGACTTCAACCTGTGGGAAGTATTGAGCCTCTGTAAACAATATCCAGGCTCACAAAACTAACAACAGAAAAGAAATAGACAAATATCTTAAAAAATACAAAATATGTAAGCAGAAGACCAGCTATAGATCCAAACAATCTTATTTCAGAAAAGGAAATGGAACTAACTGCGAAGGAGCTGGCAAAGGGTGGGTAAGGGGACTCCTCATCCTAATGACTCACAGGAGAATTCTGTCAATATTTTAAAGAACAATTAGTACTTATGCTAACTAAGTAAACTATTCTCAATAATTAAGAAAGAAAGCACTGGTTCCCTTTTATGAAAGTTATAATCCTAACATCTAAACCAGAGGAAAATAAACCATAAAAGGAAAACTAGACCAATATCATTAGTGAATAGTGACTAAAAAAAGATCCTGTCAAACACACTGTAACAAAAAACAAGTAGAAATTATACTAGAGATGCAAGGATGGTTTGACATTAGGAAAGTAGAGCTGAAGAAAATGAGGAGGGAGTTAGAAACAGAATATATTTAATCCTTCTTTGATTTCTCTCACATTATCCATCCAAAACTTTAGCTGACAAAAACATCTGTCCATATAATTACCTGTGTTATCTTGGGTAAATCATCTAGCCCCTTTGTCACTCAAGTTTCCTCATAAATAGAGTCAGGACTGGATTAGAAGATCTTTAAGGTCTTATTCAACTCTGAACGTATAATCTCCTTTCATGTGCAAATCTTTGCCAACTTTCCACATAGTAAATGAACATGGCTTTTATTAAATGCCTACTTTGCAATGTACATCACAATTCAGTGCTTAGCAAGTGCCTGACACATAGTAGGTGTATAATAAATGTTTATTGTGAATGATTGCTTAACTATTAAACCATCAATGACTGGTAAGTCTTATGAGATTAGAGCAATGTTATTCTTTTGCTTCATTATTCTTGCAGTGGATCAAAAATACTTCAGACTCCCTTATTCCACATTTGGGGCAACTTGTATAGCAGACAGAGTGCTAGCCTTGGAGTCAGGAAGACTCATTTTCATGGCTCAAATCTGGCTTCAGATACTTACTAATTGTGTGACCCTGGGCACTTCACTTGGTTTGCTTCAGTTTTATTATCTGTTAAAATGACATGGAGAAGAAAGTGGCAAACCACCCCAGTATCTTTGCAAGAAAACCCCAAATGGACTAAAATGATTGAACAAGAAAATTCCAAATTTCCCTGTTAGTTTTAAACTTCCAACTTGATTGTCATCCTTGATTCAATTCTATCTCACCCTTCCTCCCATATCCGACCTGGTCCCAAGATCTGTTGATTTTATCTTCTTAATATCTTTCTTGTACATTTTTCCCTTTGACACTGGCATCACCTTGG
This sequence comes from Potorous gilbertii, assembly GCA_028658325.1. Taxonomy (NCBI): domain Eukaryota; kingdom Metazoa; phylum Chordata; class Mammalia; order Diprotodontia; family Potoroidae; genus Potorous; species Potorous gilbertii. The sequence goes on along the minus strand of JAQQSK010012576.1, from coordinate 2,237 downwards.
TACATGACCTTATCACTTCATTTCTGAACTATTGCAATAGTCTACTGATTGTTCTCCCTGTCACAACTGTCCCCACTCCAGTCCCTCCTTGACTCAACTGTCAAAGTTATCTTCCTAAAGTATAGATATAACCATGTCACTTCCCCATTGAATAAATTCCAGTGACTTCCTATCACCTCCAAGATAAAAATCTTCAGATATTCCAAGCTCTTCATAGCCTGCCCTCTACTTTCCCAGTTATCTCACACCTTACACTCTACAACTCCCACATATGGTGTGATCCAGTGGGCTCCTTGATAGTCTAGAATAAGATACTACATCTCCAGACATTGACCATTTTCATTGACTGTCATTTCTCATACCCGGAATGTTCTCACTCATTTTTGTCTTTTGGCTTTCTTGACTTTCTCAAGTCTCAGCTAAAATCTGACCTTCTACAGAAAGCCTTTCCTGATCCCCCTTAATTCTCCTGCCTTCCTTCTGTGAATTGTTTCCACTTTGTCACTGTATAGTTTGTTTGAACATAGTTGCTTAAATGTTGCCTTCGCTATTCGAATATGAGCTTCTCAAGAGCAGGGATTATCTTTTGTCCTTTGTATCCCCAGCACTTAGCACAGTGCCTGGCACATAGTAGGCACTTAATAAATGTTTATTAACTGCATAAATGACTAGACTGTAGGTTTCATGAAAGCAGGAACCAGATTTTAGCTAATTTTTTTTAACAACCCCAAATGACTGCTCTATATACAGCAGGGGCTTAATAAGTGTCAATGGATGAAAGAGGAAAAGAAGGAAAGAACCATTGAAAGATTACATTACACAGTTGAGGTAATATAAATATCAGGCTTTAGGAATACAAGATGCTGATGCACAACACACACATGACAGTAACAACAAATAACATAGCTCATACTTCTATAGAACTTACTATACGCCAAGTACTGCCAAAGACTATAAAATACTCTCTCATTTGATTCTTAAAACACTGTGACATAAATGCTATTACAACCCTCATTTTACATCTGAGGGAACTTAGGCAACAGAAGTTAAGTGACTTGCCCAGGGTCACACAGTTTCTGAGGTTGTGGATTTCAACGCAGATCTCCCTGAATCCAGGCCCAGCACTTATTCACTGCACCACCTAGCGACCCCTATACAAATTAGATCAAGACCAGGACCATCCTGAAGGGTTTGTTTAGACTTTTAACTGATCCAAAGCAATCTCATTTATTATCCAGGAAGAATAAGCATCCTTGGGAATTCCCAATGAAGACTATCGGGGACCCTCCTGAGTAACACTGTTTTAAAATATTGTTATTGTTAACACCGCCAATAATAACATTTATGTAGCATGTTATGGTCTGCAAAGACATTTACAAATTTTATCCTAACTACCCTGAGACATAGGTGCTACTACTATTATTACTATTTTATAGATGAAGAAACTGATGTTTTGCCCAGGGTCAAACATCTACCATAGCTCAGGTCTTCCTTACTCCATTGTGGCCTCAAACCTGTTGAACAAGTTGTCCTAATAGCCATGAATGCAACTAAAGCAGGAGCTGTGGAATACTTTGAGCTTGGTCAGGCATCAAAAAAGTCAAAGTCGTCCACTGCATCCCGGGCCATTGCCAATCATGCTGACTTTTGTGTCACCGCTGTACTTTGATGACTCTAGAAGAGAGAGTGGCTGATGACTTTGTGCAACTTTCTCTCCTAGATTCAATTCACACAGGAGCCAAGATATCACCCTGTGGTATCATTGGCCCTCTTTCAAAACAAAGGACAAACAATAAATCCACAGTTAGTCATCTTCTGGGCCACCTAACTGTCTATTACACCAGAGGTCTGATGTTGTCACTGGAAGATGAAGAGAGAGGAACTAAGAAGAAAAATTTCATGGGATCATTCACCTGCAGTAGCATAGATTAGACAAACTTCAAAAACTAAGTTAGATAAAGTTCCCTGATGGCAGTATGCTCCAATAGGTCTCTAATCAATATCTATGATGTGAATCAATTGGTTGTATAGCCTGCTATTCATCTGATATTTGTTCACATGTCATGGTTTCCCCCTGGTAAGTGGAATATTGTGACAAACCTTTGCAAGGTTGCTCCCTTATCCCATAGCCAACCAAAATGACAAAAGTACCCATTTAGTAATTATTGTTTTCTGAAACATACCTCAAAATTTAATCATTGAGAGTCAGCTGGCATTTCTACTCTTCCTTTCTCCCT
>JAQQSK010012575.1:0-11824 GCA_028658325.1 Potorous gilbertii | reverse complement strand
CCTTCCCCTCCCCCACTTCATCGTCAAACTCTTAGAAAGTTTACCAAAAAAGGCAAGGGCAGAGAAAGGATCAAGAAGAAATGGATAGACTGTCATATCCAGTGTTACAAAGGAGGTCAAGGAAGATCAAGAGACAGAGACAGTCATTGAATCTGGCACCAAGATCTCACTTTGGAGGGAGATTGACTGATAAAGTTAGAAGAATGGAAGCTACATTACCAGTGGTTAAGGTGTGAGTGGGTGTTGGAGAAGTAAAAGCAGCAAGTGTAAAGTAGTCTTTCTAGATGCGTGATAATGAACACTTCTCATCCCTTTTTTAGCTTTTAGATCTTAGTTGTCTCTAAGGTTCTGCCGTAGCTCCTGTTCTCCGCATGTGTGTGGCCTCTTCCTTGATCATCTCATCTACTCTCAAGATATCAGCCATCTCTGTGCAGATGGTTTTCAAACCTATATCTTTATTTATAACCTTTGCTCAGAGGTTGTAATGCATTTCCAACGACCCGCTGGATAATTTTATCCTGGGTGTCATGTTAGTCCCCTAAATTCAACATCTGTTAACATGGGATAGCGCAGATGTGTGTTAAACATGCAGCTGAGGAACCACATGCAGCCCACAACACTCTCTAATGTGGCCAAACTAGATTAAAATGTAATTGGAAAATATTTTATAAAACTGATAAAAGATACAATAAAACATAGATAATAATTCATTTTAAAACTAAGTTAACATGTAGTCCACAAGGATCCTTCTGTATCATTTCATTGTCCCATTTCTGTGGGAGTTTGATACACTAGGGTAGCAGAAACATCTTTTCTCTGTCTCTTATTACTTGTAAGAATTTGTCCAAGGCATTTAACCTCAGGGAGACTCCATTTGCTCAGCTTCTAAGACCCCCTATAATTCTAAAGCCTGTGTCTCAAACTGAACTCATTCATTCATTTATTTAGCATTTATTTATTAAGACTATCCTGAGCAGAGCCAAGATGGTGGAGTAAGGCAGGGACTTGCCTTCTCCCCCAAACTCTTCCAAATAACTTTTAAAAATTTCTCTAAACAAATTCTAGAGCAGTAGAATCCACAGAAAGAGAGAGTGAAGCAAATTTCCAGTCCAAGACAACTTGGAAGGTCAGCAGGAAAGGTCTGTTGAACAAGTGTAAGACAGGAGCACAGCTAGCATCAGTGCAAACCAGGCTCCAGCAAATCTGGAGCAGGCCTTGGGGGCAATGGTGGTTTTCAGACCTCTCAGCCCACAGACATCAAAGACAATTTGGAAGTTCAGCAGGAAAGGTATGTTGCACCTGGGTAAGAGTGGAACACAGTCCAGCCTGGGCCCCACTAGCAGAGCCTGAGCCACAGCAAACCAGGAGCATGCCTTGACAGTGACTAAATCTGTACCAGCAGTGGCAGCAACTGCTTCTAGAGCTCTCAGCTCACAGACAGTAAGAGGGTCAACCAGCTGCTCAGAAGGTAATTACAGGCATCTTTTTGCTAGCACTGCAGCATGAATCTGTTGCTTTGCCCATATTCATATCTGGACCAAAGTCCTGGGTGGCAGTCCCAGGGCAATGAGGAGCACTAGCATAGCAGAGCTTGTGGCAGCAGTGCAGGGAGGACCCTCCTCACACTTACAGAGCTGAAAACAGTGTTTGTTGTCACTCACATAGCCGATAACAGGCCAGGAGAGGAGTTACCACCTCCTTTAGATCATACCATCTTGGAAGAACTGAAAACTTAGAGATCCCTGGAAGTACCTCTGAAAATAGCTGTACAAAACCCCTGAAGCTTGGGATGGTACATGCTCCACACTGGAAGCAAAGTCCTACTTTAAAAAGGTGTTTAAAGTCAAGTAATAGGCTGGGAAAATGAGTAAACCCTGGGAAAATCTCTGATTATACAAAATTATTATGGTGACAAAGAAGATGAAAACACACTCAGAAGAAGACAGCAGAGTCAAAGCTCCTAAATCTAAAACCTTCAACAGAAATATGAATTAATCTCAAGCCATGGAAGAGCTCAAAAAGAATTTTGAAAATCTAGTAAGAAAGGTAGAGAAAAATTGGGAAGACAAATGAGAGTGATGCAAGAAAATCATGAGAAGAGTCAACAGCTTGGTGAAAGAGATAGAAAAATACTGAAGAAAATAACACCTTAAAAATAGATTAACCTAAATAACAAAAGAAGCCCAAAAAGCCAATGAAGAGAAGAATATCTTAAAAAGCAGAATTGGCCAGATGGAAAAGGAGGTCCAAAAACTCACTGAAGAACATAATTCCTTAAAAATAAGAATGGAGCAAATAGAAGCTAATGACTTTATGAGAAATCAAGAAATGATCAAATAAAACCAAAAGAATGAAAAAATAGAGGACAATGTCAAATATCTCATTGAAAAAAACAACTAACCTGGAAAATAGAACCCAAAGAGATAGTTTACAAATTATTGGAGTAGGAGGTGGAGCCAAGAAAGTGGAGTAGTAAGATGGACCTACTCTAGCTCTCCCCCATAGCCCATAAAATAGCTGCAAAAATGACTCTAAACAAATTAAAGAGTAGCAGAAGCCACAAAATGACAGAGTAAAAGATTTCCGGGCCAAGACAACCTATAAGGCTGACAGGGACACTGGGTTCAGAGCAGAACACTGACAAGCCTTGGTCATGCAGCACGGAGAGGACAGGATTAGAGCAGATTTCAGGGCATGGAATGATGGATAGCAGTTGTGGTTCCCAGATTTCTCAACCCACAAACACCAAAGACAGCTTCAAATGTCAGTGAGAAAGCTCTTTCACCTGGGTAAGAGGGGTAAGCTTCCTGGCCCAAGGGTAGCAGCAGCCACTGCATCAGCAGCTCCACTTTTGGAGCCCTCGACCTAAAGTCCCTGGGGGAATTGAGCAGCCAGTCTGAGTTTCAGTCCTGAGTGGACATCCTGGAGTGACGAGCGGCACTAGCTTGGTGGAGCTGGTAAAGTCTCTGGAGAATGAACCCTACTTGTAGTTCCAGGGCAGAAAGGAGTTCTTGTGGTTGCTCCCAGACCAGAGCACAGACCAGGAGAGGAGTAAACTTCTTTCCCTTGATTATGCCCCCTTGAAGGATCCGAGAATATAGAGTCTCCTAGAGTATACCCTCCACTTGACAAAGGACTCAAAAGTCAAGTAACCAGTTGGGAAAATGCCCCCAAAACAGGGAAAGAACTATAGAAGGTTACTTTCTTGATGAAAAGGTATTTTCTTCCATTCTTTAGGGTGAGGAAAAACAAAGTATGTCATTAGAGGAAGACATCAAAGTCAAGGCTTCTACATCCAAAACCGACAAAAAAATATGCAGTGGTCTCAGGTCATGGAAGAACTTTAAAACGATTTTGAAAATCAAGTAAGAGAGGTGGAGAAAAAATGGGAAAAGAAATGAGAGTGATGCAAGAAAATCATGAAAAGTGAGTCAACAGCTTCAAAAGGGGCCCAAAAAAAATAACACTTTTAAAAATAGACTAACTCAAATGGCAAAAGAGGTCAAAAAAGTCAATGAGAAAAAGAATATATTAAAAAGCAGAATTGGTCAAATGGAAAAGCTCACTGAAGAAAATAGTTCTTTAAAAATTAGAATGAAGCAGATGGAAACTAATGACTTTATGAGAAACCAGGAAATTATAAAACAAAACCAAAAGAATGACAAAATACAAGATAAAGTGAAATATCTCATTGGAAAAACAACTGACCTAGAAAACAGATCCAGGAGAGACAATTTTAAAATTATTGATCTACCTGAAATGATCAAAAAAAGAGGCTAGAAATCATCTTCCAGGAAATTATCAAGGAAAACTGCCCTGACATTCTGGAAGCAGAGGGTAAAACAGAAATGGAAAGAATTCATCAATCACCTCCTGAAAGAGATCCCAAAAGGAACTCCTAGGAATATTGCAGCCAAATTCCAGAGTTATCAGGTCAAGGAGAAAAATATTACAAACAGTTAGAAAGAAACAATTCCAATATGGTGGAAATACAATCAGGATAACACAGGATTTGGCAGTTTCTACACAAAGGAATTGAAGGGCTTGGAATGTGATATTCCAGAGGTCAAAGGAGATAGGATTAAAAGCAAGAATCACCTACCCAGCAAAACTGAGTATAATACTTTAGAGAAAAAAATGGAATTTCAATGAAATACAGGACTTCCAGGCATTCTTGTTGAAATGACCACAGCTGAATAGAAAATCTGACTTTCAAATACAAGAATCAAGACAAACATGAAAAGGTAAACAGAAATGGGAGGCCTTAAGGAATTCATAAAGTTGAACTGTTTGCATTCCTACATGAAAAGATGTTATTTGTAACTCATTCAGTATTAGGGTAGTTTCAGTGAATATGTATGTGTATATTATATATATAGATATATATACATACAGGTGTATATGGATATGTATGTGTATATTATATATGTATGTATATGTACATGTGTGTATCTGTATGTATGTGTGTGTATGTATATATATATATATATATATATATATAGAGAGAGAGAGAGAGAGAGAGAGAGAGAGTGTTCAGGGTAAGTTGAATATGAAAGAATACTAAAAAAAATAAAATTTACTGTTGAATGGAATGTACTAGAAGTAAGAGAAAGGGAGAGGTAGAATGTAGCAAATCATCTTACATACATGACGGAAGAAAGAGCTTTTACAATGGAGGGGAAGAGGGGGGAGATGAAAGGAAATAATTGAGCCTTACTCTCATAGAATTTGACTTAAGGAGGGACTAACATACTCAGTTGAATAGGGAAATCTATTTTAGCCTGCAGGAAGGCAAGGGGGAAGGGGATAGGAGATGAAAGATAATAGAAGGGACAGCATATTGGGGAAAGGGATAATCAGAAGTAAACACTATTGTGGGAGGACAAATCAAGGGAGAGAATGGAATAAATGAAGGGCAGGATAGGACAGAGGGAGATGTGGTTAGTCTTTTGCAACCTAAATATTACAGAAGTGCTTTGCATTGTTACACATGTATGACCTATATTGAATTGCTTATTTTCTCAATGAGGGTAGGTGAGGAGGGAAGGAGAGAATATGGAACTCAAAGCTTTAGAATGAATGTTAAAAATTGTTTTAGCATGCAACTGGAAATTAAGCTGTACTTGCAATTGAATATAGAAATCTATTTTGCCCTACAGGAAAATAGAGGGGAAGGGGGATGGAAGAAGGGCAGGTAATAGAAGGGAGGATAGACTGGAGGAAGGAGTGGATGAGGTACATGCTGTCCTGAGGTGGGGCTGGGGAGAGAATTTTGAATTCAAATTCTTGTGGAAGTGAATGTTAAGAACTGGAAAATAAATTATATATTAAAAAATAAAAATCATTGGACTATCTGAAAGTCAGGATTAAAAAAAAAGATCCTACACAGTTTATCAGTAATAGCATAGCCAAATTCCAGAGTTCTCACATCAGGAGAAAATATTACAAACAGCCAAAAAGAAACAGTTCAAGTATTATGGAGATACAGCCAGGATAACACAAGATTTAGGAGCTTCTACATCAAAGGACCAGAGGTCTCAGAATGTGATATTTCAGAGAGCAAAGGAGTTAGGACTACAATCAAGAATCACCTACCCAGCAAAAGGGTACTGCTTCAGGTAGAAAATGGACATTCATTGAGATAGAGAACTTTCAAGCATTCTTGATGAAAAGACCAGAACTAAATAGAAAATTTGACTTTTAAATACAATACTTGAGAAAAGCATAAAAAAGGTAAACAGAAAAGAGAAATCATGAGGGACTTATTAAACTATTTACATTCCTACATTGGAAGATGATATTTGTAACTCATAAGAACTTTCTCATTAGGGTAGTTGGAAGGAGTATATATAAATAGAGGGCACAGGTATGAGTTCAGTATGAAGGGATGATACCTAAAAAATAAATTTAGGGATGAGAGAGGAATGTACTGGAAGAAAGAGAAAGGGAGAGGTAGAATGGGGAAAAAATTATCACATAAAGAAGGCGAGAAAATGCTTTTACAGAAGAGGAGGGAGGTGAGGGGAAGTGAATGAATCTTACTCTCCTTACAATTGGCTCAAAGAGGGAATAACATACACACAAAATTGCCTGTAGAAATCTATCTTAGCCTACAGGAAAGTAAGAGGGATTAGAGATAAAAGAAGGCAGAGTGGTGGAAGGGAGGGCAGATTGAGGGAGGAGGTAGAAGCAAAATGCTTTTCAGGAGGGACAGGGTGAAAGGAGAGAGAGAATAGAAATAAATGGGGGTGGGAGGAATAGGATGGAGGGAAATACGGTTAGCAATAGTAACTCTGAAAAAAACTAAAGCAAGTTCCTCTGATAAAGAACTCATTTCTCAAACATATGGAGAGTTAGTCAAATTTATAAAAACAAGAACCCTTCCCCAATTGATGAATGATCAAAAGATATAATCAGTTTTCAGATGATGTAATCAAAGCTATCTATAGCCATATAAAAAATACTCTCAATTATTCACTGGAGAAATGAAAATTAAAACAATTCTGAGATATTTCCTCATATCTATTAGCTTGTCAAATAGGACAGAAAAGGTAAATGACAAATCTTGGAGGGTATGTGGGGAAAATGAGACATTAATGCAGTGTTGGTGGAGTTGTGAACTGATTCAACCTTTCTGTGGAGCAACTTGGAAACATGCCCAAAGGACTGTAAAACCAGGCATACCCTTTGACCTAGTAATACCACTATTAGGTATATATACCAAAAGAGATAAAAAAGGCAAAACAGAAAAGGACCTAAATGTGCAAAAAAATATTTGTAGCAGTTCTTTTCTGGGGGTAAAGAATTAGAAATTGAAGGGATATCCATCAATTCAGGAATGGCTGAACAAGAAAAGATATGATTGTGGTGGGATACTATTGTAATATAAAAAATGATGAGAGAATACTGTCAGAAAATCTTGAAAGAATTGTGGACAAAGTAACAGAAATATTATAAGATGCTCAGTTGTGAATGACTTAGCTGTTCTCAGCAATACAACCTAGATCCAAGACATCTCTGAATGACTTAGGATGAAAAATTCTATCCATCTCCAGAGAAAGAACTGATGGTGTCTGAATACAGATTAAAGTATACTTTTAAAAAAGTTTATTTTTCTTGAGGTTTTCTCTTGTCTATGTTTTTTTTCTACAACATGACTATTATGAATATGTTTTGCATGACTACACATATATAACCTATATGGAATTACTTGCCTTCTCAGTGGGGGTGGGAGGGTGGCCAGAGGAAGGGAGAGAATTTGAAACTCACTGTTTTAAAACCAAATGTTAAAAATGGTTTACATATAACTGGGGAAAATAAAATAATAAATACCAAAAAAAAAAAAACCCTCTGTCTTAAGGATGGTGCCATGTTTGGTAGTTAGGGTATAAACAGCATTTGAATAAGACTTTGTCCCCAAACTTAGTAATCTTAAAGACTAGAGGGTAATGAGACAAAAACGATAACGGCCCATGATAATTGATAGAAAATTTCAAGAAAACAAAAGTACTATATGGGCTCCTATTTAGGAAAACAATGTTTGAGAAAGACTGCTCTAGTGGTGCCACTCGGGGAGAACTTGAAAGTGCATAAGTTGGTTTGGAATCTATAGCACTCTCTCCGGGGTAAAGAATAAAAGTATAAAATAGGGTGGTGCCAGTGAGAAGAGAAAAGAAGGAATGAATCTAATAGGCATTTTGAAGGCAAAAATGGGTGGACTTGTTAATTAATTGACTAAGAAGAGTAAAGGAGAAAAAAAATCAAAGCTGATTCTAGGGTCACTGGGAAAGAGGAAAGGGGTCAATATTTGAAATAAGGAAATCAGAAAGGAGAACTGGTGGAATGAGGGGGGAAATAAGTTTGGTTTGAGTTGGGTTGTGTTTTAGATAACAATAATAAAATGGAAATTAGAAAGTCAACATACAACAGAAATGTAAGACTGGGATGCAGAAGTTATTAGGGCTGCAGTTGTAGATCTAGGATTTACCTTGCCTTTGGCATGAGGATTGAAATGACGGGAACAGATCAGATTGCCAAGGGAGAGATCAGCTATAGAATGAGAAGAGTCTAGTGTACTGACTCATCTCAAAGGAGAAAGATGAACCTGTGAAGGATTTAGAGAAGCAGCAGCCAAAGAGGAAACCATCCAAGAAAGTGCCTTATCCCAGAACTTTGGGCAGAAAAAATTTCAAGGAGAAGGCAATAAACAATGGCAAATGCTACCAAACTCAACAATGAGGAGGAAGAAGAAGATATTGAATTTAGAAATTCTAAACTCACTGATGATCTGAGAATATTAGTAGACTTTCACCTACAGAATAAAAGAGCAAAGAAAAGGGAAGAGCACAAGTAGTAAATTAAGACGAGAAATGTTGGCCATTAATTCCAGAAGTCTAAAAGCAAGGAAATAAATAAGACTGTGCAGTGATAATAGGAGGACCACGTGGCAAATCATTTTGAAGGATCACAGATTGAGAACTGGAAGATCATCTATTCCAACTCTCCTCCCCACTTTCTTATAGTTACTAAAACCGAGACACTATGAGGTTAAGTAACTTGCCCAAAAGCACTCAGGTATTAAGTAGCATGGCTTCCGTGTGGCCCAGGTAGGGTGCCAAGTGCTTTATAAATATTATCTCATCCTCACAACAACTTTGGGAGGTGGATCGTTATTTTCCCCATTTTGCAAATGAGAAAAATCCGGCAGGCGGAGATTAAGTAATTTGCATTGAGTAACACACCTATTAAGTAGCCAAGTTCCGATCTGAACTGAGATCTTCCCACCTCTAGTATCCACTATGCCGCCTCGTTAAAATCTAGATTCTCCAGCTAGAAGGCCATAGCTCTTCTCATTGTGCAATATTATATATACTGAAATTATTTAGATGTGATATTACTTTTAAAGAGAAACATCAAAAAAGAACTATCACCCAAAATATATGCAACAATTCCAAATACAGTGATAAATGATGTTGACTGACTTAGAAAAAAAATTTCTGCTAAATGAAAAATAAATGAAATAATTAAGCTTTTTTTTGTTTATGATATAGGTTGGTTTGTGGTTTACAGGTGATGTATACGTCAAAATTCCAGAAGACCCATATGAACCTTTGCCATATAATAGAGCAGAGCATCTTATAGAGGTAATTATTGAAATCCTTAAAGAATTGACTGTCATAATCCTCTTGAAAATAGGTTTGGTTTTTATTACCAATATATGAGGTATTTTGCAGTTTTCACAATATGTTCCTTAATTACACCCTGGGCTATCATGTAGGAGATACAGGTTTTAACTCAAGTTTTAACAACTACTTAGTCATGTGAACTTGGGCAAATAAGTTATTGTCTTTGTGCCTTAGTTTTTTTATCTGAAAAATGAGGTGATTAAACAAAATGGTAAAAATGACATGTCCCAAGGAAGTGAAAGACAGAAAGTTCCAATACCTAACAAAACATTTATAATACCTTTAGTGATAGACAAAAAAGAAGAAACAGAAACAAGCAATCAGGCAAAACCTGGAAACAAAATGGGAGCCCATCAGTTGGAGAATGAATTTAAAAAGGGACCTCAATTAAATAGGATTATATTAGAAATTCAGAAAAAACATGAGAGGGCTGGTACAAAATTATGCAGAATAAATAAGCAGAACCAGGAAAATAATACATGTAGTGAGTAAAAAAATGTTACTGAAAAGAATGCTATAATGAAATCTACATCTATAGAATTATAATGAGGAAATTTGGTACCAGAGAAGTAGTGAGGAGTTGTCTGTCCCTCCTTTCCTTAGAGAGACATGGTGGGCAGGAGTCAGGGGATATATTGATTACGAAGTGTTGCTATCAGTTACTTTTGCCTAACTATTTTTTCTTATTGTAAGAGAAGCCTCACTGAACAGGAGTAGGTCAAAAATATATCAAAGGTGTATGTGTGTGTGTGCGTGTGCATGCATGTGAATAGGTGTGTGTGTACATATATAAATACAGGCATCTATAAAACTTTTAACAAATAAAATCTAAAAGTTTGGAAAGGATTTTTCTCCATTCCACTCTGTATAGTGTCCTATGATTAAAAAACATATTGCATATTATATAATATCTTGTATGATTGACAAATTTAACATATTCAATATTCCTAATAGTCACGGTGTTCTTGAGTCTTGGTGCACAAAATAAAATGGAAAACAAAATACCTAGTTAGATCACAGTATAAATGTTTGTCTTCAGAAATGCTATATGTGAAAGGTGATTCCCACAAAACCTATCAATATTCTTACATCAGTGCAGAATTCTAGATAATCAGGAACACCGTAAGTAAAGAGGGATGGGAGATTTGAATAGAGGACAGTGTGAATAATTCTGTACCAGATATGCCTCTTACATTTATTCATTTGTGGAAAACTCAAGTAAACTTTATTGACTATAATAAAACATCAATTAAGTTAAATTCAACCAATAATTCTAGAGTGCCATTTTTATTCTGACTGGTGGTATGTGATTTAGGGGGCACAGAAATTCAGGCCTGGAAGTAGGCAGTTTCAGGCACAATTTTAGGACTTAAAACATTTGTAAAATGATATCTATGACTTCTGATTAAGATGATAGCCTGAAAGTTCACAGAAAAGCTCTGCTGCCTCACAAGTACTCTAGAAATGATCTAAAAATGATATGAGATTGAAATATGATAAATAAATCTGAAGACAAGCATTAGTAAACTCCTTCATCCAGTCCAGCAGTACACACAAAGATAGCCCCAAATGGCAACTGGGAGAAGAGTCCCACCAGGTAAGGAAGTGGACAGACTGGCAATTCACAACAGGGCTATGACTGGGGAAATCCCAAGGGCACAAAAATACCACAATATTGTTCTGACTAAAAGTGCCCTATGGGGGGGTGGAGCCAAGATGGCGGAGTAGAAAGACTCACATATGCTAGCGCCGAACCCACAGCCCATAGATTTCCTCTAAAAAGAACTCCCAACAAATTCTGAAACAGTGGAAGCCGCACAGCAACACAGTGAAGGAGATTTCCGTTCCAGAGAGCCCTGAAAAACTGATCCCAAAGGTCCATCGCACACCAGATGGGAGCGGAGCCCTCCCCTGACCTGGCCACATGGCCCTGAGAGGAGCGAGCAGATCCAAGCAGGCTTCAGGGACAGAGTCTCCAGCGGCCAGGAAGGTCCCTCCACCCACAGACTCACAGGTCAGTGAGAGAGACGGGCTGAGAGGGGAGCAGGGTGTCTCTGGGACTCAGGCCCCCTCTGGAGGCAACAGCAGAGGCAGCGGCAGAGGCAGCAGGCAGCCAGAGGCTCCTGGAGCAGGCAGGAGCTTGGCAGGAACTCCATTACAAAAGGTCTCTGCATAAACCCCCTGAGGGCACTGAGCCTGGGAGATGGCCCTGCCCCAACCTCAGCACTAGAACTTAAGCTCCCATTGAATAGCAGTCAGGCCAGCTGTCAAAAGCCCTGAGGCTGGGGAGCAGCATTTGAATCTCAGACTCCAAGCACTAGCTGGGTGGATCTAGGCCAGGGGGTGGAGAGGACTATCAGAAGTCAAGTAACTGGCTGGGAAAATGCCCAGAAAAGGGAAAAAAAATAGGACCATAGAAGGTTATTTTCTTGGGGAGCAGATGATTGTGCCATTCCTCTCTGACGAAGAAGACCAATGCTTACCATCAGGTAAAGACATAGGAGTCAAGGCCTCTGTATCCCAAACAACTGAAATAGATATCCAATGGGCTCAGGCCATGGAAGAGCTCAAAAAGGATTTTGAAAATCAAGTTAGACAGGTGGAGGAAAAACTGGGAAAAGAAATGAGAGAGATGCAAG
>JAQQSK010012574.1:0-11824 GCA_028658325.1 Potorous gilbertii | reverse complement strand
GGCCTCTGCCACGGTGGCCGCAGCCTCCCGAGGGGATCCGAGTCCCGGAGATACCCTGCTCCCCTCTCAGCCTGTCTCTCTCACTGAACTGTGCGTCTGTGGGTGAAGGGACCTTCGCTGCCGCCTGGAGATTCAGGTCTCTGAAGCCTGCTTGGGTCTGCTGGCTCCTCTCAGTGCTTCGTGGCTGGGCAGAACTCTGAGGCTGGGGCCGGGGGAGGGGAGCGCTCGGCAGGGCAGAACTCTGCTCCCGTCCGGAGTACCTTTTCGGTGGGTTTTTCAGGGCTCTCTGCAACGGAAATCTCCTTCACTGTGTTTCTGCGCAGCTTCCACTGTTCCAGAATTTGTCAGGAGTTCTTTTTAGAGGGAATCTATGGGCTGTGGGTTCGGACCTAGCATAGGTGAGTCTTTCTACTCCGCCATCTTGGCTCCGCCTTCCTTTTCCCATTTTTATGATATCTTTTGGATACAACCCTAGAAGTGACATTTTATAGCCCTTTGGGCCTAGTTCCAAATTGCTCTCCAGAATGGTTGGATCAGCTCACAGCAGCACCACCAATGAATTAGTGTTCCAACTCACCCACATCTTCAACATTTATCATCTTCCTGTTTTGTCATGTTAGCCAATCTGATAGGTGTGATGTGTTACCTCAGCCTTGTTTTGATTTGCATCTTTCTAATAAATAGTGATTTACAGCATTTTTGTGTGACTACAGATAACTTTAATTTCTTCTTCTGAAAACTGCCTGTTCCTCTCCTTTGACCATATATCAATTGGGGAATAACTTGTATTCTTGTACATTTGACTCAGTACTCTATATATTTTAGAAATGAGGTCTTTATCATAAACATTAGTTGTAAAAATTCTTTCCCAGTTTTCTTCTTTCCTTCCAATCTTGTTTGCATTTTGTTTGTTTGTGCAAAAGCTTTTCAATTTAATACATTTACCCATTCTCCACAAATCTAATGAATAAAATATCCCCAGATCCTCTAATTTGTTCAAAGTATCAGCCTTTGTAGCTAGATCATTTATGTATTTGGATTTTATGCTTGTGTATGGTGTCAGGCATTGGTCTATGCCCAGTTTTCATCACACTATTATCCAGTTTTCCCAGCACTTTTTGTCAACAGTGAGTTCTCATCCCAGAAGCTGGGGTCCTTGGATTTATCAAACAGTAGACTGATGTAATTATTGACTATGACATGTACTAGTGAGAAAAAGGTATATTCCTTTCTGTCCCCATTCAGTTTTCTCCAGAGGTCTATGATATCTACCTTGTCCACAATTCTTTTCATCTTCTTAATTTCTTTCTTGTTTATTTTGTGGTTAGATTTATCAAGTTCAGAGAAGGGGAGATTGAGGTTCCCCACTAGCTGTCTATGTTTTTCCTCTAACTCCCTTAGCTTCTCCTCTAAAAATGTGGATGCTATACTACTTGGTGCATATATTTTTAGTAATGATATTACCTCATTGTCTATAGTGCCTTTTAGCAGAATATAGTTTACTTCCTTGTCTCTTTTGATTAGATTTATTTCTGCTTTTGCTTTGTCTGAGATTAGGATTGCTACCCATGCTTTTTGTTTTTACATCAGCTAAAGCATAATATATTCTGCTCCAACCTTTTTATTTATCCTTTGTGTATGCCCCTATTTCAAATATATTTCTTGTAAACAACATAATGTAGGATTATGGCTTTTAATCAGTCCTGCTATCCACCTACAGTTTATGGGAGAATTTTCATCCCGTTCACATTCACAATTATGGTTACTATCTGTGTCTTTCTCTCCATCCTATTTCCCCACTGTTTATGTGTTTATCTCTCCATTCTTCCTTCCCCTTTTCAACAAAGTTTTACTTTTGACTCCCTACCCCTCAGTGTTCCCTCCCTTTCATCAGCCCCTCTCTTTTATTCCCCCTTTCCCTGACTGCTTTCCTTCTTTCTTCTTTCCCCCCCTACTACCTGTAGGGCAGGTTAGCTTTCTATACTTAACTGAGTATGCTATTTCCTCCTTGAACCAAATTAGATGAAAGTAAAACTGAAGCAATGCTCATCTGCCTTCCCTCTCTCCTTCTACTATGATATGATTTCATCTCTTCCTGTGATACAATTTACCTTTTTCTGACTCTTCCTTTTCTTTTCTCTCATAACAATGCATTTTCACCCTTTAATTATGTTTTTTTATCATCACATCAGTTAATTTATACCCACTCCCACTACCTATGTATATCCCCTTTAAATGTCATAATAAATGTACATTTATCTAACAAGTATCAACCTCCTGTATAGGAATGTAAACAGCTTGCCCATATTGAATAATAAATCTCCCCCCCTCCCCATTTACCTTTTTATGCCTCTCTTGAGTCTTGCATTTGAAGATCAAATTTTGTGTTAAGCTCAGGGATTTTCATCAGGAAGACCTGGAAATCCCTTATTTCATTGAATGTCCACCTCCTTGCCTCAAATATTATACTCAGTTTTTCTGGTTAATTGATCCTTGCTTCTCCTCCAAGTTCCTTTACCTTACAGAATATCATATTCCAATCCCTCCCATATTTTAATGTAGAACCTGTAAGGTCCTCTTATAATGATCCTGACTATAGTTTCTCAGTATTTGAATCATTTATTTCTGGCTGCTTTCAGTATTTTCTCCTTCACTTGATAGTCCTGGAATTTGACAATAATATTCCTTGCTGTTTTAATTTGGTATCCCTTTCAGGAGGAGATTGGTGGATTCTTTCAATGATTGTTTTGCCCTCTGGATCAAGGACCTCAGGGCAGTTTTCCTTGAATCATTTCTTGAAAGATATTGTCCAGGCTCTTAAATGAATATCAATTTAATATTCCCTCCAAATATACAGCAAAATTATCATGTAAATTACATTTTTACTTCCTTACCCACTCTTCATCCTAGAGATGGCTACAATTAGACACAAATAATTATTGACATGTAAAATTATTCTACACATGATTCTGTTTATCAGTTCCTTCTCTGAATGAAAATAGTATCTTTCTTCACATTGCCTTTATTTTTAATTTGTGTATTTAGAATAGTCACAATGATGTAGTTACTCAGTCATTTTTAAAACAATATTGCTCTTATTGTGTACAATACTTTCTTGGTTCTGCTCACTTCACACTGCATCTTTTCATAGAATTCTTTCAGTAAACCAATAATTCTTAGATGTTTTCTCCTAGATCTATTTTTCAAGTCAGTTGTTTTCCAATGAGATATTACATATTTTCTTCTTAGTTTTCATTCTTTATATTTTGTTGATTCTTGAAGTCTCATAGAGTCATTAGCTTCTACTTGCCCAGTACCAATTTTTAATAAAATTTTTTCTTCACTTTAACTTTTCCTTTTCCATCTGTCCAATTGTTCCTTTTAAAGAGTTATTTTCTCCAGTTAAGTTATGTGCTTCCTTATCTATTTGCCCAGTTTTCCTATTTTAAGGAGCTGTTCTTTTCAGTGAATTCTTTTTTTTCATTTTGTCAATTGTGTTTTTAAAATCATTGATCAATTTTTTCTCTTACCTCTCCAAATTAACTTTTAAAATCCTTCTTGAGCTCTTTCAAGAGTACTCTTTAACCTTGAGACCAATTCATATTCCCTTTTGAGATTTCAGATGTGAGTACAGTGTCAAAGCTATCCTCTTCTGTATTTGTATTTTGGTATTCTCTATCCCTGTATTAAGATTCTATGATACTTGGTTTTCTGATTTGCTTCTTGCTCATAGTCATTGCCTTTTTCCTGGCTTTTAAAGTGGATCTCTTCTTCTGCAGCACAGGGAGCTCTGTCCACTTTTCTTGTGCTGGAAACTGGAGGCTTCATGTGTTGTGGCCTCTGATTCTTTCAGGTAGAAGCTAGAGTGCTCCAGCTTACTTGATGCTGAGCTGGCTAATGTGCTGAGGCCAAGGTCAGGTGAAATCTTTTGGAGTTTCCTCAGGGTTACACTGAAGCTCCTGGCATGAGCTGTGGGGGAAGGTGTGGTCTGACCATTGGAGTTCTCCTCCTCCCCTGAGCTAGAGCACAGGCAGGGACAGTGACTGGTGAACTCTGATCTGCATTGGAGTCTGCTCAATTCTCCTAGATGTGCTAAGGCACTCCAGGGTTTCTGGTCTTATGGCTACACCCTCCTGGGGCTCAGAATCTTCTCCTGATTTGCTGAGGTGGAGCTATCTGGGACAACTCTGTTCATGCACTGGTGTCCTTCAGCCTTGGCAAGAAGGACTCTTCTCCTTGATCTGCCTAACCTCCTGATCTGAGAGATTGCTCTGTTTTCCCACTAACTCCTTAATTCTTCTAACCATGAGGAATTTGAAACACTAATAATTTTCAATAATCCATTCAATGTTATCCTTTACCATAGAACATGCATGGAATAGTATGTACATGCATACACTCACAAGATCTTCTTAAAGTGTAAGAAAAATTCTAAATGAGAATTATATTACATGTATAAAGAAATTCAAATTTGAAGTATATAATAGCCAAAAGGGATTGGGATAGGAGAAAACAAGTCCCTAGTAGAAGAGTGGAGATATTTCCTAAACTATGAAGGTGGCTCTTTTTATTATGGCATCAGGTTAGGAAGTCATTTGGGTGTAAAATGGCCTAGTTAAC
The DNA here is from genome assembly GCA_028658325.1 of Potorous gilbertii. Taxonomy (NCBI): domain Eukaryota; kingdom Metazoa; phylum Chordata; class Mammalia; order Diprotodontia; family Potoroidae; genus Potorous; species Potorous gilbertii. Next base: position 7,204 of record JAQQSK010012574.1, on the reverse strand, counting down.
AATTAGAAACTATTCATTCCTCTATATATTTAGAAATATCTCAGGATAAGGTTCCCATCATCCAGAATTCAATTATTCTATATCTGTTAAGCCTGCTTTATTTTTCTTTATTCCCTTTGGCCACTAATACAAAAAAAAATTAGTACAAAAAACTTCTCCACAAGTCAGGGCATCCTAAGAATAATCATGCCAATTCTGGTGATGGCAAAAAGCCAAAACAAAGAGGATAAACACAGAAATTCCGAGGTTCAGCCAAGTAGCAGTAAGAAAATTAAGACAGGGTATGAAAAAATGGATGATGACCCTTGCTCACACTAAAATGTGACTGCTGAGAGAACCAGTGTCTTTCCTGGTTAAGAATATTTATAAGCCCAAGACAAGTACCATAATTCTTTCACAGCATGAACTTGTGTCTGGGGAAAAGGTTATTTGGGAAGGGGGGTAGAGGTTTAGGATTTTCTAGATAACTAACTAAGAAACACTGTTGTGACTTAGTTTAAAAGGGCTTCAATAACCGTCTAAATTTGAGGTACCAGGACAAAGTCCCTGCTGTCCCACCTTAATTATGATTCAGTTACAGTCTATATGAATAAGAAATACTAAATCCTAAGAAAGGTCTGTGGCTCCAGGGTGTCAGTGGAGTGCAATACAATAGAAGTCATACCAGCTCAGACCTTGCTCTAGCCTTCCAGCGATATGCCTTGGGAGCAAATAATTCAGTGGTAGCATTGGCTGCTTAAACTCTCAGCTAAGATTAAGGGGGTGGGAATGATGGTCAGAAGAAGATTACAGCGATTCTTTTGCTGGCACCAGAGGTAGGACTTTGTTTTGTTGTCCATACTTGGATCAGGATCATAGACATGTGTCTAAGTCCTAAGAGAAGTAAAATTCCTGCACATCAGAGCTTGTGGCCACTGGGAAGCTGATATGTTGGTCATAGTTCAGGGAGGGAAAGAGAGCTTGTGATCACTCATAGACCAGAGTATAGACCAAGAGAGTAGTAAATACATCTCTCCTTAGCTTGTATCACCTTGGGAGAAATGAAAACTTACAGATTTCCTGAATTATCTCTGAAAACAGTTGCATTAAAAACCTGAAGCTTGGGTAAGTGAGCTCTCTACCCTGAAAACAGAGTTTCAATTTAGTACAGAGTTAAAAGTCAAGAAATATCGTGAAAATATGAGTTAATAGAAGAAAAAGCTGACTATATAAAGTTACTATGGTAACAAGGAAGACCAAAACACACACTCAGAAGACAACAAAGTCAAAACTACTACATCCAAAGAGTTGAAGAAAAAATATAATTTTGTCTCACACTATGAAAGGCATTGAAAAAGATTTTGAAGATCAAGTTAAAGAGGTAAAGGAAAAATTAAAAAGAGAAATGACAGTGATGCAAGAAGAACATCAAAAAATTTCAACAGTTTGGCAAAGGAGGAACAAAAAGTAGTGAAGAAAACAATATATTAAAAAACAGAATAGGCCAAATGGCAAAAGAGATTAAAAAATCCAACTGAAGAAGAATGTCTTGAAAACCAGAATTGGCTGAATGGAAAAATATATACAAAAATTAACTGAAAATAACTCTTTATAAACCAGAATTTCCCAGATGGAGAAAGAGGAACAAAATTTCAATGATGGAAATAATTCTTCAAGAGGTAAGTTTAGCCAAAAGGAAAAGGAGTTACAAAATTTTACTGAAGTAATTAATTCCTTTAAAATTAGAATTGGACAAACAGAAGGTAATGATTTAAGAGACATTAAGATACAGTCAAACAAAATTAAAGGCTTGAAAATATAGAAGAAAATATAAAATATGTCACTGGAAAAGCAACTAATCTGAAAAATGGATCTAGGAGATATGATTAGAAAATTATTGGAATACTTGAAAATTATGATAAAAAAATCCCTAGATATCCTCATTCAAGACATTATCTAGTAAAACTGCCTGAATAATCTAGAAACAGAGTGTAAAATAGAAATTGAAAGAATCCAATGACCTCTTGAAAGAGATTTTAAAATGAAAGCCCCAAGGAATATTATAACCAAATTCCCAAGCTCCTAGGTAAAGGATAAAATATTGCAGGTATATAGAAAGAAATAATGCAAACATTGTGGAACAACAGTCAGAATAACACAGGATTTGACAATTTCAAATTTAAAACATCAGAGGGTTTGGAATATGATATTCTGGAAGAAAAAGGAGATAGAGTCACAACCAAGAATCACCTACCCAGCAAGACTGAGTATATTCCTTCAGAAGAAAATGTATATTTAGCTAAGTAGAAGATTTTCAAGCATTCCTGATGAAAAGAGCAGAACTGAATAGAAAGTTTGACTTTCAAATACAAAATTCAAGAGAATCATAAAAATAAAACCAAGCAATAGAAATCATAAGGATTTCTATAAGGCTAAACTATTTACATTCTTATAAGGGAAAATGATTCTTGTAACTCCTAAAACCATTCTTATTATTAAGGCAACTGAAAAGAATATACAGAAACAGAAGGCACAGATGTGAGTTAAATAGGATAATTATCTAAAAAAATAAACTTAGGAGTCAAAAAGAAGGATTTATTGGGAGAAGAAGAAAGGCGGTAGTTAAATGGGATAAATATTCTCACATAAAAAAGGCCCAAAAGAGTTTTCACGGCGAAGGGGAAGATAGAGGAGTTGAGATCAGCAAGTAAGCCTTACTTTCATCAGAACTGGCTAAAAGAAGGAATAATATAAATACTCATTTGTATATAGAAATCTATCACGCTTTACAAGAATATTGGAGGGAAAAGGGATAAAAGAAAATTGGGGAGAATGATATAAGGAAGGGAAAGGTAAAAGAAAGAAGCAATTTTTTTTGAGGATAGATAGGGTATAAAAAAGGAAGGCATGTAGTATAAATAGAGGAAATAGAATGGAGGGAAATACACAGTAAACATAATGGTGAAAAACAATTCCAGCAAGTTTATTTGATAAATACCTCATTTCCAAAATATGCTTAGAACTAAATCAAGTTTATAAAAAAAATAAGAGCCAATTGATCAGTTCATAAATGATTATAGAATATGAGCAGATAGTTTTTAGACAAAGTTATAAAAGCTATCTATAATCATATGAAAAATGTTCTATATCACTATTGATTAAAGAAATGCAAATTAAAACAACTCTGAGCTACCATCTAACACCTATCAATTGATTAATATGACAGAAAAGAAAAATGATAAATGTTTGAGTGGATGTGGGTAAATTGACACAGTAATGTACTGTTGTTGAAGTCAAATGCTGTTTCAGCTTCTGTAGAGCAAGTTGGAATTATGGCCCAAATGCTATAAAACCATGGATTCTAGGTTTGTATCACAAAGTGATTTTAATAAAAAAAGCAAAAGTCATAAGTACAAAAATATTTATAGGAATTCTTTTAGTGGTGGCAAAGTATTGGAAATTGAGGAGATGGCCATCAACTGGGAAATGGCTGAGCAAATTTTTATATTGTGCTTTAGGAAATGACAATTAGGATACTCTCAGAAAAACATGAGAAGACTTCCATGAACTGATGCAAAGTGAAATGACCAGAATCAGGACAACACTGCCACCATAATAACAATACTGTGTAAACATCAACTGTGAATGACTTAACGATTCTCAATAATGCAGTGATCCAAGACAGTTCTCAAGGACTTAGAATGAAAAATTCTATTCTTCTCCAGAGATGGAATTGATGGAGTCTGAATATAGACTAAAGCATAGTATTCTTCTGCTTTCTTGTTCATTTTTTGTCAGCTTTTTTTCCACAACATATTTCATGTGTAAATGTGTTCTGCATGACTGACCATGTATAACTTATAACATATTGCTTGCCTTCTCACTGTGAGGTAGAGAGGGGAGAGAGGGAGAGAATTTGGAACTCAAAATTTAAAAAAATCAAATTTTAAAACTTGCTTTCACATATGACTGGGGGAAAAAGAAATATCAAATCTCTGTAAAATTGCTTGCTTCTAATTTCCTGAACTGGACAACTACAAAATGTCCTACCTTTATAAAGATGAACTTTGAAGGTAAAGTAAAATTATTATAATTTAAGTCTACAAAAGGTATTTGTACATATTGTAGTATAAAAATGTGACAAGTGTTCAGATCTTCCCAGAAAATATAATGCAAATATAATATTTACTCTTTACTTAATGAGGGAATTTTCGTTTTAAAAATAAAAAGGAAATCAAAAACTACGTCTACAAACTCTAAAGGGTAAAAGTTTAATATAGGCTATAAGTAGATTTATGAAATTCAATTGTAGGACAATAAAATCTCCCTTCATTCTTATATAGAGTGTAGTTGGAAAATCTAATCACATTCAGAGGAAGCTCAGGGAGTAGGGACACACTGTCTCTTAGACACTTTTCCTCCAAAGGTCTTAGTTCATTGCTTCATAAGTAGTGTTCAACAAAGACAATTATTATTATAACAAAAATATTTTCATTGTTCCATAATCTGACAGAAAAAAAATCAATCCTACCTATAATTTGTAGCTGACTATACAGCATGATTTTATAGGCACAGAGAAGTAGATCCTATCCAGAATATCTCTTTCCCTAATGTGTATAATTCCATTGTAAGGTAATATTCAAAATCCTAATGGGTTAACACTGTTCACTCTAAAGTCCTGTTATGTGTCAATTTCACTGATCCCTCTGGGAGAACAATTCTATGAATTAATGACATTTTCATGACAATGAATTTTTTTCAATCAGTCAACAAACAGTTTGATTACTTACTAAGTTCTGGGAGTATAAAAAAAGGCAAAAACATGGCCCCTGTCCTCAAGGACCTTGCATTTTATGTGTAATATAACAAGCAAATGGTAGTGTACATTCAGAATATGTGGAATATAAATTGGAGGTCATGTTAGAGGGAAGGCCCTGGCAGTGCGGGAAAAGGGTAATGTTTCATACAGAAGACAGTAACTAAATATTGGAGGAAGCCAATAAAGACTGGAGGTGAAATTGAGTAAGGAGACTATTAAAAGCACACATGACAATCATTTAAAAGAGTTGGAGTACAGATTTGGATTCTTGTACATGAAGGGCAGCAAGAAAGGCAATATTGTTGAATCAAATAGTATTCGGAGAAGACTAATGTATAAGAAGACTGGAAAGGTTTGAATAAGTCAAAAAGGAATTTTATGTTTGACCTTGGAGGTAATAGAAAGATACTAGAAGTTTTTGAGGGGAGGTGGGAGGGTGACATAGTCAGACATCGTGGGAAGAGGCACAAAGACATAGCAGAGGGAAAGATGGAAGGGCGATGAGCATTTTTTGAGCTTTACTCTCATCTGAGCTGGTTCAAGGAGGGAACAATATACCCAGAGAAGTATAAAAATCTAACCTGCCCATAAGCAATAGGAGAGGAAATGGGGAAGAAAAAGGAGGGTGGGGTTAAAAAAAAGGAAGGAGTAGTAAGGGAGAAGTGAAATAAAAGGGAGGGTGGCTGATAGAAGGAAGAGGAGATTCAGGGAGACTTTCCTCAAAAGCATATCTCTATTGAGGAAGGGAAAGGAGAAGGGAGAAATAAAAGCATCTGTGGTGGGGGGGGAATAAGACAGAGAGAAAGGCACAGATAGTAATCATAAGTGTGAATGTGAATGGGATGAAATCTCTTATAAAATGAAGACAGATGGTAGAATAGATTAAAAACCATATTCCAACAATATGTTGCTTACAAGAAACACATTTGAAACTTGGGGATACACCTATGGAAAAGGTAAAAGGTTAGAACAGATTATATTATGATTCAGTTGATATAAAGAAAGCAGGAGCAACAATCCTAATCTGACACAAAGCAAAAGCAGAAATAAATCTAATCAAAAGGGATAAGGAAGGAAACTCTATCCTGCTAAAAGGCACTACAGACAATGAGGTAATATCATTACTAAACATATATGTACCAAGTAGTGTAGAATGCAGATTCTTAGAGGAGCAGTAAGGGGAGTTACAGAAAGAAATATATAGTTAAACTATAGTAATGGAGGACCTCAGCCACCCATCTATGAATTTGATAAATCTAACCTCAAAATAAACAAGAAGTTAAGGAGGTGAACAGAATCCTGGATAAAGTAGATATAATAGACCTCTGGAGAAAATTGAAGGGGGTTATAAAAAAAGATATCTCTTTTCTCAGGAGTATGTGACACATACACAAAAATTCATCATGTACTAGGGCATAAAAACCTCACAATCCAGTGCAGAAAGGCAGATAGTAAATGCATCCTTCTCAGATCATGATGCAATAAACATTACATGTAATAAAGGGCCATGGAAAGAGACCAAAAAATTGGTCTGAAACAAAATTATCTAATCCTAAAGAATGAGTAGGTTATGCAAATCATAGAAATAATCCATTCAAGAGAAAGGACAATAATGAGACAACCCACTAAATCTTATGGGACGCTGCAAAATCGGTTGTTAGGGAAGTTTTATATCATTGAATGCTTACATGAATAAAATATTAAGAGCGGAGATCAAAGATTCAGGAATGCAATAGAAAAGAACAAATTGAAAATTGCCAGGTAAATACCAAATTAGAAATACTGAAAACCAAAGAAGAGATTAATAAATTTGAAATTAAGAAAACTATTCAATTAATAAATAAAATTAAGAGTTGGTTTTATGAAAAAACAACCCAATAAAATTGATATAACCTTTGTTCAATTTGATTAAAAAAAGAAAGAAGAAAACAAAATTACCAATATCAAAAATGAAAAGGGTGAACTCACCTCTGAGAAGAAAATTAAAACAATAGTTAGAAATTATTTTACCTAACTGTATGCCCAGAAATTTGACAGTCTAAGTGAAATAGATGAATACTTGAAAATTACAATTTTCATTTTATTTATTTATTTATTAATAAATTTATTTAACTTTTTACATTCATTTTCACAAGATTTTGGGTTCCAAAATTTTCTCCCCATTTCTCCCCTCCCCCCTCCTCAATACACTGAACATTCTAATTACCCATATCACCAATCTGCCCTCTCTTCTTTCATCCCTCCCTTCCCTTACCACATCTTCTCTTTTGTTGTAGGGCCAGATAACTTTCTGTTCCCCATTACCTGTATTTCTTATTTCCTAGTAGCAAGAACAATATTCAACAGATGTTCCTAAAACTTTGAGTTCCAGCTTCTCCCCATCCCTCCCTCCCCACCCAGTCCCTT
>JAQQSK010012573.1:0-11824 GCA_028658325.1 Potorous gilbertii | reverse complement strand
GGTCTTTGAGAAAGAAATCTAGTCAGGGAACCCCTAGATAACTAGGTAGGTTTCAGAAATCAAAATTTACCTTCTTTTGGGCAAAACATCCTCAGTTATGAATATGATACCCCATTTTGGGAGAGGAAAAAAGAAGAGAGGAGAAGAGAGGAGAGGACAGAAAACAGGGGAGGACTGGAGGAGAGGAGAGGAGAGGAGAGAGGAGAGGAGAGGAGAGGAAAGAAGAGGAGAGGAAAGGAGAGGAGAGGAAAGGAGAGGAGAGGAAAAGACAAGCTGAGTTGCCCAACTGGAACTGGTAAGCCAGGTTTCATTCTGGCAGCTCAAACTATTCACAGATTGTGGTTTCTCCTTACTCTCAAAGAGGATCACGACAGCAGGGAGATGATGACGTGACTTCCATTGAGGTTGACCAAGAAGGCAGTGTCATCCACAGAAGTCAGATCTAATTGAGGACTAATACAGAAAAGGGCTATGGGACAAATTACTCCATTAGTTTACTATAGATTGAAAATTTTAGAAGTCACAGTAAACAGGGCGATCAGGATTGGAATGGAGTGGTTTGTGTATTCATCCTTTGTTGCTGAAGAAGACCATGCTATCAGAGAAATGATGACATGACTTGCACTTGACTTTGTTTTGAGTGAGGGAGAGCTGTACAGGTCACCAACCTCACCTCTCCTCCAGAGGCATCTGAATCCACTGACCAGAAATTCATCAGGATGCCTGGAGATGACCCAGGATGAGGATTAAGTGACTTGCCCAAGGTCACACAACTAGTAAGTGTCAAGTGTCTGAGGTGAAATTTGAACTCAGGTCCTCCCGACTCCTGCACTGGTGCTTTGTCCACTGCACCATCTAACTGCCTTAATGGAGTGGTTTAGGGTTGAATGGAAGGTGGGATTTGGGAGTGGTTTGCTCCTATAAGGTTAGTAATTGATTAAAACATAGAATAGCAGCAGAAACAGGAAAAGTCACAAAGGTAGTGGTGGGTGGTGCAGAGCCATAGGGGTAGGAGTCTCCAAGGGGTATTTCAGAGGGCACAAGGCTAGCTTGGATCAGGGCTTATCTCAAACCTATAGGCTGAATTTGATGAGTATACCATCACTGCTTTTATCCAAGTCATTAATGGAAAATGCTAAATAGCACAGGGGAAAAGGACTTACTCCTAGGGTACTCTACTGAAGACTTCCTTCCATATTGGTATTTTTAATCATTAAAACTACTCTTTAAGTCAGTGTGATATAGTAGATAGTGGATTAGGATTGATTTGGAGTCATGAAGACTTGGCTTTGAATACTGCCTCAGGCATTTGTTGGCTATATGACTTTGGCAAGTCACCTAATGTCTCTAAGCTGGTTTCCTCATCTATAAAAAAACAAATTGGACTAAGTCATCTCTTTCAAGTTCTTTTAAGAGTAAGATGTAAATTTCTTGAGTGCAGAGACTATTTTTTCCTTTTGTCTTTGTATCTCCTGTACAAAGTACATGGAAGTGCTTATTAGATTGGATTTTGGATTGATTTTTTGTCACACAGTGCATTAGCTATTTCTCTAGCTTTGTGTCATCTAAAATTTTGATAAGTATGTTGTCAATGTAATAATTCCAGTTATTGATAAAAATACTACACAATACAAAGTCCAGCAGAGATTCCTGGAGCACTGCACTGGAAACTTCCTTCCTGGTTGACATTGAACCGTTAATAACTATTCTTTGGATCTCATGTCCCCATCAATCTGAATGCACTTAATTGTACTATTATCTAGCCCATATCTCTATCTCTTACACAGTAATAGCATGAAAGACTTTGTGAAATGTTTTGCTAAAACCTAGTTGTAGGCAAAATGGTTTTCTATTAGCCGTGCTATTAGAATGACAGTTGGGGTGTTGTTTTATGGTTATTTTGTGAATCCTTTTTTGTTGATTCATTATATTGGTTGCCACTGAAAGAGAGGCATAATGGTGGTATAAATTTGGGAAGGAAGGAAGAGGACAATGATTTGTCCTAATTGATTAGCTCTGCTCCAGCTTCATGAACTCAAGAGAGAAATGGGTTTTGTACCCCTACCTTCTACAAAACTTCAGTGGAGTTTCCTTGGGAGAACTCCCTGAAAATGGCTTTGAGGGAAGCAAGGTCACCATAAAAGGAGAAACAAAAAAATTACAAGGAATTTATAACCTCAAGTCAGATGGTTGTCTGAGAAAATTAATTTAGATTCAGCACCATACAATGAAAGAGTAAACATAATTTTAGCCTGGGGGCACTTCCCCTTTTTTTTTTTTTTTTTAACTGCTTCCTTCACTGTCAGGTTACTTTTATCAGGGAGAGGTTTACTAGTCACAACATATCAGTCAGTGACTATTCCTCTTTCCTGTATATGTATCTTGTTTGTTTGCCACCTAACAGCACATGATCTCTGAATACGTAGTCTTGTCTTCTGGAGTGTGAGGAGGTAGTAATGTATGAGAGAGTACCTTCCATATGTAGAAGGCAAGAATCTTCTCTTGTCTCTTTATTTGCTATTCTGATAACATGGATTCTGTTTAAATCAATAGATTCTTACCACTTATTAAAGTTCTAGAATAACTGGGACTTATTAGCTAATTTTTAGAGGGTGATGATCCATAGAATGCTTCAAACATAGGGTAGTTTTTGTAGAAGAATAATACATTTGATACACCCAGCATTTGTTTGACTTACCAGTTAGGTTTCACTGATTTCTCCCACAGATAAGAATTTTTATCTTTTCTGCAATTGGGATAAATATATAAATATATCATTTTCTTCAACTTTTCATATTATTTTTAATAAGTTGGAATTTTTGTCACAAAAAAGATGTGGGATTAGTTTCATTATTGTCACACTTTGACTGAATTTGCAGAATTTTAATCAAACTTCTCCAATTGATTTAGAATATTGAGTTTATTAAACACATAATTATAGTCCTTGGTACTAGCTCTGGATTTTCTTTGCTTATACTTTTTTTATACTATTATCTAGTATCAGATAATTCTGATAGTTATTGCTTTATATTATCATTTTAAATCTGGAAATACCAATTCCTCTCCCTCAGTTTTCCTTTTTTTTCTCCCAATAATTCTCCTTGTTATTTTTGGCAATTTGTTTTTATGCAGCCTAATAGGTGTTAGGCACTGTGCTAAGCATTTTACATCTCATTTTATCTTCACAACTCTGGGAGGTAGGTGCCATTATCATTCTGATTTTAGCATTGAGGAAACTGAAGCAAACAGATGTTAAGTGACTTGCCCAAGGTCATACAGGTAGTAAGTTTCTGGGGTCAAATTTGAAATCAAGTCTTCCTGACTCTGGGACCAATGTTCTATCAACTATACCACTTAACTTCCATAGAAACTTTAAAAAAAGTGTACTTCTATGAAGCTGGATCACAGGAATGATGAAGATAGAGTGACGAACCTAGAACTCTGTAAGACTTAAGTAGAAACGTTTACTATTTATAAAGAAGTTACCCAACACCTCTCAGCTTCAATTTCCCCACTTTCAGACTAAGAATAGTAATATCCCCACTACCTACCTCACATAGGAGCAATGTGGGAATCAAATGAGATAAAGTATGTAAATCAGCCTACACATTTCAAATCACTATATAAACATTAACTATTATCATAGGACAATAGATGATAGGGATCTTACTTATCGTCATTTTACAAATGAGAAAACTGAAGTTCAGAGTAGCCCACTGTATTTCTATCGTTATAGCGCCGAATCTACAAATTTAGGAAATATTGATATTTTTTTACTATATTGACTTAGTGTTGTTTTTGACAGTTTTCTCTTGTGATTACTATTGTCAAAATTGTTTTTAAATTGTCTTATGCTCTTCTAAAGACCCCTCCCCTGTTGCTTCCTTGTGGCATGTGGGTTAACCTGGATTCTTGCAGGATTTGTCATTCTGGTCCCACCAAGTTGGAAAAGCTTAACAAATAATCTCTATGTCGGTCATCTGAACACCAATCTAGCTAAGTTTGGAGAGATTTGTCTTCAATGTAATACATTTTTTTCTTCAGTCACAGCCTCTCTCAAAGGCAATCGATTAAAGCATGTCAACTGAGTCTGTGGGAGTGCCCACACAATCACAGATCCTTGACTGAAGTATTACTCCTTATATAGTTCTTCCTGTCTTTGCTCTCAGAAAAGAAGGGGAACCCTTGGCCTCTTGCATTATTCCATTAGCACCAGTGATACTCAAACTGCAGTAGGTAGCCCTAATATCAGAGAGCAAGAACAGTCAGTGAACAAGAACACAGAAGGAAGAGTTGCTTCATTGAGAGGAGAGGGCTGTTGATGGGGAATAAAATGTCAGGAGAAAAGCAACAGCAAGAATTAGTGAGCCTTAGTTGAGGGCAGCAAAGAAAGGAAAGTGAAGACATTAGCCAGGTCAGGGAAAGGGGAATAAAAGGGAAAATAGGATGAAGGGGGATATCTTTGGAATGAATATAAAATATATAGATATAACTATTGCCATATATATAGATATCCATCTAGATAGATGGATGGATGGATGGATGGATAGATAGATAGATAGACAGACAGACACACAATTGCCAAAGTGTGACAAGTTACAAAACAGACATCTTTGGAAGCAGAACCCAGACTTTCTGGGCAGAATTGTAAAGAATCACATTGTGAGAAGAAGCTTTATTTTGGGACAATAAATGGCACTAGAACATGCTCATGGTGGACCTTCTGGGCTGGATTCACTATGATTTGCCTCCTTAAAATAGCATTTTCTTGATTTTTCTTTCCTTTAATGGGAATTTCCTACTTTAGTCAACATAGTCAAGGGACATATTAAGTTCCAAATGAGGAAACTAAAGTTCAGTCCATCAGCTAGCATGTGCCAGACATTTGTTAAACACTGGGACACAAAAAATAAAAGAAAGGAAGGAAGATGAAAGAGAGAGAAAGGAAAGAAGGAAGAAAAAGGAAGGAAGAAAGGACAGGAAGAAAGAAGAAAAACAGTTGTTGGTTTCCAAGAGTTCACAGTCTACTACAAGAGACAATATGTAAATAATTATGTACAAATAACATAGATACAGGTTAAGTTGGGGACAATCTTAGAGGGAAAGGACTAAGAATAAGGAGAACTAGGAAAGGTTTTTTTGCAGAGGGTGAGACTTTGGCTGAAACTTGAATGAATCCAGAAAAGTCAGACTCAGAGATGAGGAGAGAGAATATTCCAGACATAAAAAAATGCCATTTGAAAGGCTTGAAGTTTGGCATTGAAGGGTCTAGCCCCACAGAGGTTATCAAACTTATTTGGTCTATGACCCCTGTTAAAAAATATTATTCAGCACCCCCTGGAAATCTACTTATCTTAACCCTTTTTGGTTCTGGGGTTTTTTTGTTTTATTTTTAAATTTCTGTCATTTCAAACTACTTCTACTTGCCTGGATCATTCCAGTGCCTCACAGGAGGTGGTAGCTCGCATTTAGGGAACCTATGGTAGCGAGGGAAACAGCAAAAAAAGTCAGTATCATTTATCACAGGTTACATGGAGGAGAATAAGGTATAAACGACTCAAAAGACACAAAGGAGTCAGATTATGAGGGACTTTGGTTCAGTGGCTTATATGTTTTCATGTAGCTTTTAAATGTTAGAGAAGAATCAAATTCAAGTCAGTCCTTATTCCAATTTGATCAACTACACTAGAAGTGATCAATTCAAATACAAAGGGGACAGAAGCATTTCTGCAGATGGCATTTTGACTTAGTTTTAAAATACATTATCTATGTTTTATTGCATTTTCATTAATTTTGTTTAAAATTTCCCAATTATATTTTAAACTGATTCTGGAGCATTCCATGCGTCACAAATGGTTGACATCTCTGAATTATATCATGCTACTCATGTAATTATCTTCATCATGACCTTTTTTACTCAAGTTCATCTTTAGCATCACAAGGGAGGATGACCCAAAATTCCAAAGACTGGAATTGACCTGCTTGTCCAATGGAGAGGTTGTGTTTGCTTGTTTATTTGTTTTATTACTTTCTGGGTGGGGATTTGATTTAAGAGAAGTATTAAAATCTCCAGAAGGAGCTTAATTCCTTCAAGCCAAAGGTATATCTGACATGAAGGTTATACATTTTGACAGGGAAAATTCTGGCCCCTTGTCTGAGACCTTACTCCTAAGTCCACAGCAGTTTTGTACGTAGCCAGTTTATTGCAATGGGCTAATAGTTAGATTTTACATATACTTTAGTGCCAGGTTTGCAAAGCATTTTAAAAATATTATCTCATTTTGTTCTCAAAAGTTCACAGATGAGGAAACTGAGACAGACAGAGGTTAAGTGGCTTGCCCAGGATCACATAGCTAGTATCTGAAGTGAGATTTGAACTCGTTTTCTTGACTCTAGGTTCAGAAATCTATCCTCTTAATCACCTAGCTGCCTTAAATAGTTTCTATTTCTGAAATCAATCCAAGATATTAACCTAGGACTTAGCCAAACATGGGCCACAGTTCAACATTGCTTCAAGAAATTTCATTGTGGCACTTAGTATTTTGAATGTAAATATAACTTGTGATACCTCTTGGACAGAGAAGATTGTACTCAAATGTGTGAAGTTCAGCTCATAGAAATGAAATCTTTTGATTTAGCATGGTCTATAGATGGAAGAAAGTCTCTGAGCCTTAAAGAGATTATGTAATTTTCATCACTAAAAAGGAATCATCGGAGGGGAAGAGGAAAAAATTGAACCTTATTCTTGTCACATTTGGCTTAAGGAGGGAATAACATGCACACTCAATTTGCTATGAAAATCAATCTTACACTTCAAGAAAGTAAGGAAGAAGGGGACAAGCAGGGTGTGGGGGGAATGATAGAAGGGAGGGCAAATGGGAGGAGGAAGCAATTAGAAGTAAACATTTTTGGGGAGGGATAGGGTCAAAAGAGAGAACAGAACAAATGGGGGCAGGATAGTATGGAGGGAAATATTGTTAGTCTTTCAAACATGACTTTTATAGAAGTCTTTTGAATAACTACACATGTATAACATATATAGAATTGCTTGCCTTCTCAATGGGGATGACTGGGGAGGGAGGAAGAAACAGAAGTCGGAACTCAAAGTTTTAAAAATGAATGTTAAAAATTGTTTTAACATGCAGCTGAGAGATAAGATGTGCAAGTAATGGGGTATAGTAATCTACCTTGCCCTACAAGAAGATAAAGAAGGGGATAAGGGAAGAGAGGGGTGTGGTAGAAGGGAGGGCAGATTGGGGGTAGGAGTAATCAGAATACACACTGTCTTGGGGGGGGCAGAGAAGAGAGATGAGGAGAAAATTTGAAGCTCAAAATCTTGTGGCATTGAATGTTGAAAACTATAAATACGTAAATTAATTTTAAAAAATAAAGTTATTCCAACAATATGCAAGGATGCTATTGTACTTTAAAAAAATAAAGTAAAATAAAAAGGAATCATCTTGAGAAGCAAAGTAGATATGAGCAAGGTGACTTTAGTACATGAACTAACAGCTGGTGGCAGCATAGGGACTTGTCATTTTTAACTTTTTCTGATGTTTGGGATGTGAATCAAGAAAGATAAACATGTGAGAGAGAGGAGATGGAATGCAGGCTGATGTGGGGAACTATAGACTATGACACATTTAGGCAACTAACTGGGCTGCCAGCACTCTAGTAGATGCTTCCATCTCCATCTATCTGGACCCAAGTAGAGCTGTGGGTAGAAAGACTAAGGCTTAGAGAAGTACTCTCTGGAACATCTGAAGACAGTTAAGTGACTTAATTCAGCTTCCTTTCCCTCCTCTTTCTCTCTCAGAGAGTTCAGATGTCAAATCCAAAAATTTTCCTTTCTTTAAAGTTATTTCTTTTTAAATAATCCCATGACCAGTTAGATAAAAATGTTTCCTTCTAACTGCTTTTGAGATGGTGTTTCACTGTGATTGAATGTAATCTGTGATGTGAAGAGGAGCTACTCATGAGGTGCTCAATGAAAGATGGCCATTATAAAAGAACCTTCTTGAATGCAAAGGAAGAAAAACCCATCTGATTGGACCCATTGATCTTACTGGTGTTGGTATTCCTTATGTAAATCATCACTGAAACCAATACACATTTTTTCACCAAGTGCTTCTTGTCCGTACCTTTTTATAAGTTCTCCACACTCAGTCTACTCGAAACAATGGAGAGCTTTTCCTAATACCTTTAACATCTGTGGATAACCTGTTGTAATGTCAGTTAAGAGTTAAAGATCTTTCCCACCAATTAATAGACCTCAGATACCTTTTGTTAATTTCTAATTTCTAATGAGGCACTGGGTCAAGAGGGTCTTGCTCTCCAGCCCTGAAAAGTGAGGTGAGGGTTTGCTTTAGGACTCATTTTTTGGAAGAAGGTTTATGTACTGGATGAGACTCTGGGTAGCCACTAAGGAGCCCCTGGCTTTGGAAACCCAGATGTTTGTGTTTCTCTCCCTAGTAACTATATATTTATTGTCAATAGTCAGGCAGTTTAAAGTCCTGTCTGTTGGTCTTTTTGTCTGCTATAATTTCTGTTAATATTTTCTCTAATGTTCAGAATGTTGACTTTTCCCCTTGAACTAAGTGAATGATATATGTACTTGATTAAAGTAGATTGTTGACCCCTCAAAAGTTGGTTTCGTTTTAGAAAAGCAGATCTAAGAATCTGTACAGCAGGCTTTCCTGTACCAGGGGCCTTGGTGTTATACCTGTACAGTATTTTGGTTGTCCACTCCATATTCTTGCTAAACAATTGACCTATTTTCTTTTTTGCTCATAGATTTCCTAAATATATTTTAAACCTATAAAGTGAGCATGGAGAGAGGAATTATAAAGTAAGCTCCTTAAATAACTTATTTGGAACCTTTGATTGTCCATATCTATCTCTTTTTCAAATGTGATTGTGTCTATTGACAAATTTGTAAGAGGATGAATGACATCTCCTTGTTGCAGTTCAGTTTCTTGGGTGGTCCACAAGAATATTTGCTTTCCTGAATCTTTTCAGAAGATAGTTTTTATTGGAGAAGTTAGTGCTCCATCCTTGTCTAAGAAATGAGTCAAAATGATCTCCTCAGTTGTTTTGATGGGGAGAATGGAAGAGCTTCTTTTCACTTTGCTTTCATGATCTTTTCTAAAATATATTTTTATTTCATTTTTCATTTCATTTCATTTCATTTATTTCATTTCATATTTTATTTCATTTTATAATATTTCCCAATTACATGTAAAAAAATTTAATGTTTATTTTAAAAATTTTAGGTACCAAATTTTCTTCCTTCTCATCCCTCCACCACCAAGAATTATGATATTGAGTATACATGTAAAATCATGCAAAACATATTTCCCCATTAGCCATGTTGCAAAATAAAACATACATATAAAAAAAGAAAAAGAATGTAAGAAAAGTGTGCTTCAGTCTGTACTCAGAGTTATCAGATTTCTCTCTGGAAGTGGATAGTGTTTTTTATTATGAGTCCTTTGGAACTGTCTTGGATCATTGTCTCAATCTAAGTAACCTAAGTCTTTTACAGTTGATGATCGTTACAATATTACTGTGGTTGTGTATAACACTCCCCTGGTTCGGGCTTACTTCACTTTTCACAAGTTCACATAAGTCTCTCCAGGTTTCTTTTCTGAAACTATCCTGCTTGTCATTAACAGAGTACTATTCCATCACAATCATATACTACAACTTGTTCAACCACTCCCCAGTTGATGGACATACCTCCACTTTCTAATTCTTTGCCACCACAAAAAAAGAATTGCTATAAATATTTTTGTACAAATAAGTCCTTCTTCCCTTTACTTTGATCTCTTTAGGATTCAAGTCTAGTAGTAGTATTACTGGATCAAAAGGTCAGCACAATTTTATAGCTCTTTGAATATCCTTCCAAATTGTGCTCCAAAATGGTTGGATTAATTCACGACTCTACCAATAACTCATTATCCTATGTCCTAATTGTCCCACTTCTCCTCCAGCATTTGTTATTTTTCCTTTTCTGTCATATTAGTCAATCTGAGATGTGAAGTGGTATCTCAAAGTTGCATTTCTTTAATCAATAGTGATTTAGAACATTTTTTCATGTAACTACTGATGGCTCTGATTTCTTTTTTTCTGAAAACTCTTCATCCTTTGATTACCAATTAGGGAATAGCTTTCATTTCTGTAAATTTGACTCAGTTCTCTGCATAATTGAAAAATGAAACATTTATCAGAGAAAAGTGCTTTAAAACAGCTTTCCCCCAGTTTCCTCTTTCCATTCTAATTTTTATTCCATTAGTTTTGGTCTTTGTAATCTTAAGAGAGGAGCAGATTTGGAACCAAGGGGAAGTTAAGCTGATGTATGTGCCTAGTCTCTCCCATAAGGAGCCATTAGTGGCTTCTTGGGACAGAAGCACATCCTTTCATTTTGCTGCAGCTAACTTTTTTTTTGTATCTTCTGACTTCATTTAAAGTAAGAATATCAGTAGAAATGTTCTTTGCTTCCTCTATTTGTACATAAATTTGTTGGTTATAACCCAGGACTCTCACATTTAGATTACCAAGACATTATAATTACACATGCTCTAAAAACTGTGATTCTTAGAACCCTCTAATATCTTTTTTACCAGATAGTAAACACCACTAAAGAGGCAAAAAGAAAGCCACAGAGAACTAAGAACTGTTTGGAATGGGTTTTTTCTTTGTTTTTTAGATCTCCATGGCCAAAATATTCATTATAGGAATGATGGGAAGATGGTGGCAATTACATCTTAGAAGACTTCAGATCCTTCACTACTATTAAAGGTCTAAAAATGCATCAGATTTTTAAAAAGAGGGAGAATAAGCTATCCTTTAAATAGTCTGAAACTTCATAAAAAAGATGAGAATTTTGTGAAAGCAACATTTCCAGTGTTTGATTTTCTTTGTTATTTCTCAAATTGAGCATACTTGTCCTGTTGGGTGAGTTTGCAATTTCATTTGGATTACCTTTGCAGTGGCAAGGATCCATTGGGGGAAATTTTCAAGTCCTCTTTGGAATAAGGACCCAAGGGAAATTTGCCTGGAGTTCTAAATAGGTGGATCACCTATAGTATAGAAATCCTTGGAGAACTTTTGGTGAACCATTTGGAAAAACATACAATTAGAAAATTGCATCCAGTCTCCAATTGAGTAGCCTTAAAAGCTGAGGAGTTATCAAAAGTTTTCTCTCAGGACAGTTTTATCCTCTGAGAGTGAAAGTGTAGTGCCAACTCAACACCAAGGCTCATATCTCCTGGGAGGAGCCCCAGTTGTTTGGAAAGCTTTGTATGGACCAGATTTCCATCCAAGACACAATTAATTTTCTTTGTTTTTAGTTTTAGCTTTTGCAAGTAGCAAATCTTTGGTAAACTTTGTGAAGGTTTCCTTGTTTGTTCAATCTGTAAAATTTGTAAAACTTTGTATTTGGGGCAATTGTGATTTGATTAAGACTTAATAATGAGATTAAGACTCTCATTTATGACATTGGGGAAGCAAGCAAAAGGCCATGAAGAAAAGAGTATGGAAATTGCTTTATCCTTAAAGACACCATAGATAATGAATCAATAGCAATACCCAGTATACATGCATCAAATAACAAAGCATCTAAATATTTAAGGAAAAGTTAATGGATTAGTAAGGGTAAATATAAGACATTAATAATAGGTGAAATTTTCACATTTAGCAAATCTGACCGAAAGACAAACAAGAAAGAAGCTACAAGACAAAATGTCTGAACAGGCTTAAGATAAAATCAAACACTCATTTCTGTTAACAGCACCAAGAAGTATTCAAATAAATGAACTTTTCC
>JAQQSK010012572.1:0-11824 GCA_028658325.1 Potorous gilbertii | reverse complement strand
GGGGCCTGAGTCCCAGAGACACCCCGCTCCCCTCTCAGCCTGTCTCTCTCACTGACTTGCCCATCTGTGGGTGGAAGGACCTTCGCAGCTGTTGCAGATTCTGTCGCTGAAGCCTGCTCGGATCTGCTCCTCTCGGTGCTGCATGACCAGGGCATGGGTGGGCTCTGCTCCCATCCCGGGCGCAATGGCCCTTTGGGATCAGTTTTTCATGGCTCTCTGGAACAGAAATCTCCTTCACTGTGTTGCTGAGTAGCTTCCACTGTTCCAGAATTTGTCGGGACTTCTTTTTAGAGGAAATCCATGGGCTGTGGGTTTGGAGCTAGCAAATGTGTCTTTCTACTCTGCCCCCTGGATCCAACCTTAAACAGTTACTAGCTATGTGACCCTAAATAAGTCACTCAGCCATATTTGCTTCAGTTCCTCATCTGCCAAATGAATTGGGGAAGGATATGGAAAACCTCTTCAGTATCATTTTAAAGAAAACCCCAAATGGAGTCCTGAAGAGTTGGACACAACCGAAAAATGACTCAACCACAATAAAGGTTTATTGCACATTTGATTGGTTTATATACTCCACAACTGAGCAAAATTGCTTTTTGCTCTCTCACACATAAATTTCTGTCTCCCATCTTTGTACTTCTATTCAGGCTGTTCCTTAGGCTTGGAATTTATTCTTGCTTTACTTCTCCTACCTCTTTAAGTCTGTAATTTCCTCCAAAGAAAACTTTTATGAGTTCTGTACTAACTCAGCTAATTGTTAGAGATTTTTTTCCACTGCCTAAAATATTTTTTAAACTTATTTTATATGTCTATATTTATACATGTTGCTTTGCTCTAATAGAATATGTGTTCCTTGAGGATAACTCACGTTTCATTTTTTCAGCACAGACATGAAGTAGCAGAGTGGGTTGAATCAGATGCCACAAAGTTTTAAGAAATGTGGTTTCATGGAACATCCGTTGAAATACCAATGAGTAGTATTTGCAGAAAGACCACCATGAAAATATTGTCAGCTCATGCATCAATGGTGGCTATTGAGATCAAAGTGGTTGGTAAATTCTAAGAAAAGCTGGATAACTTCCTTCAAATTAAATCAATATACATTCTGACACATTGTGACTTCAATATAAAGGTTAGTGAACGTGCAGACAGGTAAAATGGTTGTATTTGTCCTCCTTTCTGAAAGAAGACCATGACATCAGGGAGCTGATAACATGACTTGCAGTTTATTTTGATTTGAGTGAGGGAGGGCTGTGCAAGGTTACTGGTCACACTTTCTTCTCCAAGATAATCTGGGTCCAGTGGTCAGATAATCATCATAATAACTGGAGATGGCCCAGGATGCAGTGGGAGATCCTGGCCCTTTTAGGCTAAGGTCTTTTCAGATTCATACGTTGAGTGAGATAACACCCATTCAATGGATAGACTTCTTTAAAGAGTTCCTCAAGAGACAACCCTTTTAATAAAAATAAATCAATCTGGGAGGGGAAGGCCCTCAGGGTTCCTGGCCAAAAGAGAAATAGTTACTATTTAGTAACTGGGGAAAATACAATTCAAGAGAAAAAAAATAAGAGAAATGAAAAGACTTTTAGATTATCTAAAAACCCATTTCTCTACATCATGAATATTTTCTTTTAAAAAATTGATAGATATTAGACATATTGAACAACAAATTAGAAAGAATAAAATTGACAGTTATTTTATAGTTTGAAAAAGAGATAGGTAGCAGCATGGCTTGGTGGATACAGTATCAGATTTCCCTTAGTTTCCTCATTTGTAAAATGAGGATTATAATATCACATGGTTGCCAGAGTTACTGTGAGAATAAAATAAACAAATAGATATTAAATTAAATAAATGAAATAAAATAAAAATAAATTTAAAAATTTGTAAAGTTCTTTGCAAAGTTTCAAAAGCCATGTTAGTGATAGTTTTTGTTATTTTTACTGATGTGGAAGTTATCTCTTAATTGACTGCCTGCACAGAGTCAGACAATCATTTTGTCAGAGAAAAGGTCAGAATCCATAATAAATAAGAAGAAACAAGAATAAGGAGAAACTATATTCATACAATCAAG
This sequence comes from Potorous gilbertii, assembly GCA_028658325.1. Classification (NCBI taxonomy): domain Eukaryota; kingdom Metazoa; phylum Chordata; class Mammalia; order Diprotodontia; family Potoroidae; genus Potorous; species Potorous gilbertii. Next base: position 9,747 of record JAQQSK010012572.1, on the reverse strand, counting down.
ATTTAACCCTGAATTATTTAAATAATCAATATCAAATAAAAATAGCAATTGGACAACAGAAATAACCTCAACAATAGTTAAAATTGTTTTAACACAAGTTAAAAATAAATTAATTCCTATAACTGAGATTTTAAAAGCTCAGAAACACCTTAGTCAGGAAATATTTGGATTACTTGCCAAATGGAGAGAGAGAGTTGCCAAAGGCAAGCTTGGTTGGAATATGAATTCATCGGAAAAATCTTATCAAGAAGGTAAATTGACTATTATAAGCCCTATTGTCTCATAAAGCAGAGAAACGTGAAGAATTACCAAGTTTAAAGAAACCATGGCAAGGTATAAAATTAAGTGGTACCCTTCCAAAAGCATTTGAGGATGAAAATGAAGAATGTAAGCAAAGAAAAAAAAGAATTGGAAAAGATTTGCCAAAAATTTCTTGTTTTTATATTATAAACATTTCTAGATTGATTCTACCCCATGAGAGATCTCTTGAAAAAAATATTTATTTTCCATCAAGGATAGTGGAATTTGGACCCTAACAATTTATTCCCTGAAGTCCTTATAGGGGGAGTAGTAATTTCCCTAAAGAGAGCAAAGATTAGAAAAGCAGCTGGACTGAACCAAGACATTCATTCTGGTGGTGATACCATCATGAAGGCATTAGTGGTATATAGGTATATAAAGTAGAAGATACCAAAAGTGTAGGAAAAAGCAAACAAACAACCTTGAGTCTTGTGAATACCAAATAGGTAATAGAGAGAATATCAATCTATCTTCATACTTTCCCATCTAAACAAAACTCCTATATGTTATCTAGATAGAGGGCATTCATGAAGACGGAATTAGCAAAGTTCAAACAGGGTTTTAACAGTGACATTCAATAATGAACTATATCTTTATCAACTCAAGCTGAGGAAAGATTTTAAGATCTCCTTTTGCTTAATGTTTTTGAGTGGCTGAGATGGATTGCTTTTAAGAGGTGGTGAAATACATATTAATTCCAAGTTTTGAGAGGAGCAAAGACTCATATTATTAATACATAAATTTTACCATTGTGGTTGAATGACAGTAAGACCTAGCATAGTGCTGCCACAGAAGAACTAAAAATTAGCATCATTTATTATGTAATGGGAGGCAGTTATGTGGTCCATTAGTAGAGTGTGGGGCCTGAAATTAGGAAGGTCTGAGTTCAAATGCAACCTCAGATACTTACTAGCTGTGTGAATCTGAGTAAGTCACTCAGTATTTTTTTTTTGCTTTAATTCACTGGAAAATGAAATGGCAAACCACTCCAGTATCTTTGCCAAGAAAACTACCATGGAGAATGTTAGCATACTATGGTGCATGGGGTCATGGAGAGTTGGACATAATTGAATGACTGAACAGCAGCAGCAGTGGGTAATGAGGAGGATGGTACCATACTTATTCCCATTTGTTTTTTAGGGTGGAAAGATATATGATTTGTGTGAACAGGTTGCACCATATAACCAAAAAGCAACTCTGAAGATAAATGGGAATAAAAGATGTAATCAGGAATTGTTTATGACACAAAGAGGAATGTTATAACATAGTGACAGTGAGAAAGGAATGATAGATTCCCCTAACATTTCACTGATACTGTGGTAGAAAGGAAAACTAATTAAAACAGCAATAGACCCAAATAATAGCAAGACATGAAGAAATAATTGTGTATACTTAAAGAAACTAATAAAACTACATGCAATTAACAGAAAAATATATTAACAGTATTGCATTTAACTAACATAGAAACAAATGGAGATAAACAAGAAAATGAAGCAAAGCAGAAACATACCCTAAACATATAATAATTAACACATAAATAAATATGTGCAAGGCACATATTATAGAGGTAAAAATGAATATTTTCATGTGGCTACAAGTGTGATTACATCATGAGTTTTCCTAAAATATGGATTGATAACTGGGAATATAGGCCTAGGTTTCTTGTGATCTGCTAACACCTCTGCCCCTATCTGTAGGCATTGATGACCAGTTCATAATAGTGACTGGTCATAGCCTTCTCAACTGTAGTCATTAATTCTTCAACCTGAATTTCTGTAGGCTCTAAGTTGTCTATCAGTATTAGACTTTCTTGTGTGTGTCCATGTCTGTGTTCTGTGCATTTCTATAAATAAAGCTTTAGGCAGAAAAAGCATTTCCTCTGGGTTCAGTCATCTTCCCTATTTGAACAGTTTTTGGGGTTACAATATATAGATTCTTCTCTTGAAATGTCTGTTTTTGAGCTGTTGTGCGGATCAGAGTCTGCTGTGGTCATTGTATATTAGTCTCTACATGTTCATCACAGTTGGACCAATTCACTTATACAAAATGAGTAGTTAAGGAAGTTGTTTTTATAGTATTCCTTTCAGACTCTGGTCTTACTCTGTATCAAATGTTCAAAAGAGATAACATTTATAAAAAGGACTTAGCACAGAGTCTGGTACACAGTAGTCACTCTATGGATGTTTATTCTTTTTACTCTTCACCTTTCTTTCTCCTTCTTCTCTGTAAATAGGCAAATTGCTCAGATTTCCCATAACTAGGTATGTATGTATGGTCAGAAGATTATCATCAGTCCACACTTGCAACTTTGCTCCATCCCCTATTTCTTTCACTGGGGCAATAGTAAGATATCTTCAAGGAACTCTGAGTTCTTTGCAACCATACTATCTCTTTTCTTGAGTTGTAGCACTTCCTTGTAGTCACTCAAACACATATAGTTGAGTCAAAGAAGTTTAGATCAACTAAGTAAAGTTTACATATATGATAAACTACCTGGTGAATGTCCCTAACTCTCAGCAGTATTGTTATCTACTTATAAGCCAGATCACTAGTTATTTATTACCTAAAGACTTAATTTCTTCTTTAGAGATCACTATGGCATCCATATTATGTGATAGTACACCTTTGGGATAGTACACCTACATTTACATTAGTATTACCTACTTGGCTGGCCATTTCTGGCAAGCAGCATTTAATTTGGCATTGTTGTAAGTGTGTACACATACACATATATATTTATGTGATATATATATATGTATATAATATGTTTATATAAAACATTCCACACTTACAATTTCACTCCATACTCCCAAATTTTAAACTTATAAGTAACAGTTCGTTTCAAAGCAAAGACTCCAACTTATATGTGAAGTAATGAGATTCACTATTGCTCAGTCACTGATGGCAAATGGAACCACTTTCTGTAGACCATTATTCCCTCCATAACAGAACTATTCCAGAGCCCTATAAATTGTCATTTTCATGAATGACAAAAACCCTTGCTTGTATCTGTATAAACCAACACTGGTACATCGATAAAGCAATTGACTGAGTCTTTGAAAGTGTGTTCCCATCTTTGAAAGCAAATGACTGAGTCTTTGAAAATGTGTCTTTTCATTAATTTCCAAAAAGCTTGAGGATTTTAAAAGCAACTTTTCATTTTTGCCCCTCTGCTTCTGGGTCTCTTCAGTCATACATACATACCTCAGTGGTTTAGTAATAACTGAATAGTTCTTCACATGTTTGTGATAACATCTATCAAATCCTAGAAATCTTTAGATCTTGAAGTTTCTTAAAAATAGCCAAGTCAAGAGTACATCCATCTTCTTTTTGTCACTTAACATATTTTTTTGAGATGCTGTTAGACCTATGAACTTTATAGAGGCTCTGCTGAACTGGAATTTGTCAATTAAAAGTTTCAAAAATTTTTTCTCTTTAATTGAACCAAAAATTTTGTCCAATTCTTTTTATGTTCTTCCAGGGTTTTCCCCAAAGACAATCTTGTCCTAAAAATGCATCAGTCTCTAGAAAGTGGCAGTTTTCCACAAGATCTTGGGGGTAAATAGACACAAACTGTTTAAATCCAGCTAGGAAAATGAAAGCAATGTTATATTCCAATGCATGGAAATCTTGTAGTAACCATGGTTTAAGTCCAACTATAGAGAACTTTTTGTTTTTAGTTGATTAGTTGTGTCCAACTCCTTGTTACACCATTTGGGATATTGTAGTGGTTTGCCATTTCCTTCTCCAGATTATTTTATAGATGAGGAAACTAAGGCAAATAGGGTTAAGTGACTTGTCCAGAGTCACATAGGTAGCAAGTATCTAAGGTCAAATTTGAAGTCAGGTCCTCCTGACTCCAGGGCCAGCATTCTATCCACTGAGTCACCTCATTCCCTCACAAAGAAACACTGGTTATATAACAGACAATTCAGGGAATTTTGGATTCTTGACATATTTCTTACTCTCTTTCTTACATTCAGTAGTCTGTATATAGATTACTGTTGAGGTCATTTGCCAGTAGGTCCTTGAGATGCATGCTAAAACAATCTATCACATAATTTTTTTTTCTATATGGTCTTCAAACTTTTTGATCTATGAATTCTTTATATTCTTAAAAAATTGTTTAGAATTCAAATAAGCTTTTGTTTTAGTCAGTCTATCAATATTTGCTATATAAGAAATTAAAATGTTCATTTTCAAATTATTAATTCATTTAAAAAGATAGAAACAATGTTAATATAAACAACATATGTGTGCGTGTGTGTGTGTGTGTGTGAGAGAGAGAGAGAGAGAGAGAAAGAGAGAGAGAGAAAAACCTCAGCATTTTTCCCCTTTTTCTTCTGTTACTGTCATATTTCTAAGAAGGCATTACAGAGATTGAAAAGACAGTACTCTTGTGATGGTCAGTACCATTGCTATTGCTTCTATTGCTGTGTAGACCTCTGAATACACTGAATTAATATTGAAAACGTGAAGGTACTATATCCAAGTTTCTTATTTCTGATACCTTGCTGATCTTGAATAGACTAGAATTGGTCCCAATAAGTACTGACACTATGTTGAGAGATGGTGCTTTTGGCTATACCAATATCATTAAGATTATTATACTACTGTCAGACATCAGATATTTGGGAAATTTCAAGCTCAGCTTGGTATACTCCAGATAAAACCAATTTTTGTTATTTGGTTCTCTAAATCCAAGCCTTTCCAAGGGATATAAAGGTATTTTTCTTAGATGTCTCCTATAGAATGACTAGAACACAACGGTTGCTCCCACTCCATTATGAAGAACAATAGTGGTTTCCACATTCTTAATATTTACCAGTCAATAAGTATTTCATAAGTACTTACTATATGCTAGGCATTATGCTAAGCACTAGAGATAGAAATACAAAAAAAGAAGATTTTTCCTTGCTTTCTAGGAGCTTACAATCAAATGGAGGAAAGCAACCTAGAAAAGGATGCTAAGAAGTTTGATTGAGGGGGAAGGGAGAGAGGAACAAGGTATATGGCATGGGGGCATATTGGAAAAGTCCCAAAACAGTACCACCAGGGGAGAAATATCATCTGTATGGAATCTCTGGGTGTAACTGAAATGGATCTGTAATATTATACTCACTAATTTTGGGACTGAGAAAGATCTCTTCCCTGGCCCCATATCCTTTTCATGGTGCTGGTCATGTACCTCTCAGATTTTTCTTCATCAAACTAAGATTTTTCTCTTGAACAGCTCTATTCTGAGTATGACTATCTTTTATACAGGAGATATAAATATATAGCAGGAGGTAATTCCAAACCTTTATGGCTTTCTTCCTAGGGCCGTGTTCATGTGTCAGTCTGTTGTGGTCTTCATTCCTTTTCCCTTTTTTTCCCCAAGAAGAATGATTTTCATTCATGAACCCACACATCACCAGATTGTCTTTAAACAATTCAGCATTTTTCTTGAGAATATTCCAGCTTAAGTTCTATGGCCCCCATACATGGTTGGAGTCGAATTTTTTTGGGGGGTAGTCTAAATTGTGGGTCTACTTCCATTTTTCAAAATGCCTTCACATCCTCTATTAATTTTTCACAAGTTGATGGCTGTTCTATAGAAGGCTATAGGGATACCCCTAAGTACAGGTGTACTTACAAAGGAACAACAACAGATTCTCCAGAAAAAAATGTTTGAAGACACACTTCTAAGTTTAATTTGTATTATAATTTTTTTCTATTACTTTCTTAGGTCTAGACAAATCAATTCAATTTGTGGGATTTGGGAATTTATGAAGTGTAAACGTTCACTTAAAAACTAGCTCTCACAAGTCCCTCCAGATTGACTGCAGTGTACCTCTGCCCTTACGCAGCTCCAACCCCATAATCCTTCAGCTATTTGAGTTAGTCATTTTGTAGGTTTACAGCTTCTCTTTTTTAAAAAAAAATCAGTTTCAGTAGGTGGTTATCCACATAAGACACTAATTTGTAGGAAAATATCCCTTTCTGCAACATGATATTGCTAAACTCAATAAGGACCATTCTACCCAGCCTTTAGATCAGAGGCATAGAACCACTATAGCTGTTACAAGTAGTCCTAATACGTGATTCTAAGTTTCTATTTTTCATATACTGCAGGTATTTGAATGTGGGCTCACTGATATCTTGCTACAAAAATTCATTTTGTCCTTTTAGATGTCCCATACTATTGCCATCTTTCACTTATCCCAGTTCTAGAATCTTCTGCAGAATGACAAATTTCTTTTCCTGAGAAGATTCCTATCTTGGACCTGTAGTATCTCTCTGCATTGAGATATCTTCTTCCTTCAGGTGAGTTTGTGACCTAGCCCTTACCTTAAACACAGAGAGTATTTCTTTGTTCAACTTAGGGAAAAGTAGCCTTTCACACAGGTGAGATACCTTCTTCTGTCAAAGTGGACACAAATTTAACTCTCCCTACATCACTTTCTGATATGGTGGTCCTTCTGACACATGAACAGTTCCTTTTTCTCCCGTATTTCTGTCAGTATCTTTACTTTTTGTCCTTCTTCTGCTCTTTATTTTCCTGAACAACTCTCCTCAGATGGTGAAGTATAGATCAGTTCCCAGTTACAGTTATTTACTGATAAAGAATTTAATAATTTTTATCAGATAAGTTAAAAAGTACTAAGTGGTATCCCCAGATTGAAATTTTCTCAGGATAACATTGTAAATCATCAAATTCTTTGATCTGTTTTGTCAATACCCTTATAATATTGTCCTTATCGTTCTCCTGTGTGTCTACCCCTAAAATAAGGAGACCCTATTTCAATTCAAAAACACAGGGATACTTTTCTAGTAATTTATAAGGTATATAGGTCAAAGATTAATCCCTGATGGCTATATTCAATAAATTGAGGAGAGAAGCTAAGGAAATGTGCAGCATTAAAGCAGAGATCTAAGTAGGTGATACATAGAAAATGACAGTGAAGCAAATATGTAAATCAGTAACAACTGGTAACAGTGTTGCATTTGCACATGAACAGGCAGTTAAATTGTGTTGCAATTAGTCATAAAATAGACTTTCTGATGCAAATTCAACATTAGAATACAACAGATCGGATACGATGAAGGGAAGTTCATTTGCAAGATTATACAGTCAAATACAAAACAGAAACTGAACCAGCACAAAGGAAAATCAAAAATAGAAATGGAATTTTAAAAACTGCACCAAGAGGGAAAATAAAATTCAATCAATAGGAAGAAAAGTATATTTTCAAAAGAAAACATTACATGTCAAAATCACAAAATTCAACCCGCACAAATTCTCCTCAAGAACTTGGAGCCAGAATTGTTTCTAAACTTAAAATAGCAAAGAAAAAACAAAATAGAGCAAAAGGAGTAAAGTATTAATTTAAAAAAGTTGTCATAGTAAAGGGAACTCCACTGCTTCTATCAGTGTAATCTATTTGCTCTGGCACCCTTACATTTCTAATACTAGAAAGATGGCTTAAAAGAACCAGGGAAGGGGCAGCTAGGTGGCACAGTGAATAGAGTTTGGGCCCTGGAGGTAAGAGGACCTCAGTTCAAATCCGGTCTCAGACACTTGACATTTCCTAGCTGTGGGACCTTGGGCAAGTCACTGAACCCCGATTGCCTTGCCTTACTCTTTTCCACAGACAAGAAAATTAAAATAATGTAAAAAAGAACTGGGGAGGGGGGAAAGAATTAAAACAGTGTATAAACTCTGGAAGAGAAAAATCATCATAGTGAAGAGTAGAAAGTCTTATTTATAAAGGTAACTTTTGAACTTCAATGTTCTAGGCTTCTACAGGATTCAGTCTGAGCTCATTGCAGTGGCCTTCTTCCTCTGTGTTAGCTTCTCTCTTGTCCTGGTGATGCAGGTTTGGCTTTGACTTTTTCTCAGAGTGCTCAGTTCTTTTACTAGACTGTTCAGCATCCACTCCAACTAGGCTGAAACCCCAACTCCACCTTCCCCTAAAGCTGTGCTACATTAGCACAAACAGAACAGTAGCTTTTGGGGGAGAGTTTCAGGAAAAGCCTCATAAAGGAGAAGGTTTTGGGTCAAACTTTGTCAGAAACAAGGGGTAATCTTCAGGAAGATATAAATTCTAAGCATGAGGGAAAAATATGTATAGAAGCACACAAAGCTCTGTGGGAGGAATACCAAGAAAGCTAGTGTGACTGCACGAAAGAATTAATTAAGAGAAGTTAAATATAATAAGCCTGGAAAAGTAGTATTGAAATATTGGTTGATTCTGTGACCCATTGTTTCCAGCCCTGCTAGTCAGTCAGTGTTGGGGGGCGGTGCTGTATATTGGAAAGGTGACCTTGTATCTGCAGCTTTTTGCATCACCTACTCTTTGTCACATACCCCTACAGGGAAATCAACAGGCACTTGTTGCTTTAGGGAGGGGCAGAGATGCAAGGACCCGATTCTTTTTAGTGATATTGACCTTTCTGAACTGTCTTCATCTCATTACAAAAATTACACCTGAAAGCTGCTCCACCTTGAAGCCATCTCTGATCTCCAGTGATCAGGCTATCAACAAGGTATTGCTTCTTCTGTATGCTTGTAATGAACACCATTAATTCTCTTTGTCATGAGTTTTGCTTCCTTAATCTGAGTGAAAGTTCAAATGAAGAAATTTCTTTATATATATATATATCTTTACTTAACTTTTTTTACATTCATTTTCATAAAATTTTGGGTTCCAAATTTTCTCCCCATTTGTCCCCTCCCCCACCCCAACACACTGAGCATTATAATTTCACCTATCACCCCTCTGCCCTCTCTTCTATCATCCCTCCCTTCCCTCATCCCCATTTTCTCTTTTGTCCTGTAGGGCCAGATAACTTTCTATTCCTAGTAGCAAGAACAATACTCAATAGTTTTTCCTAAAACTTTGAGTTCCAACTTCTCCCTTCCCTCCCTCCTCATCCTTTCCCTTTAGGAAGTCAGGTAACTCAATATAGGCCATATCTGTGTAGTTTTCCAAATGACTTCCGTAATAGTCATGTTGTGTAAGGCTAACTATATTTCCCTCCATCCTATCCTGCCCCCCCATTGCTTCTATTCTCTTTTTTGATCCTGTCCTTCCCCAAGTGCTGACTAAATTTCTCCCTCCTGCCATTGCCTTCCCTTCTCCTTCTCCCCCAATTTACTTACTTACAAAATACTTACTGTATTGTAGGATAGATTTTCATACCAAAATGAGTGTGTATTTTATTCCTTTCTTTAGTCAAATGTGATGAGAGTAAACTTCATGATTTTCTCTCAGTTCTCCTCTTTTTGCCTCCACTAAAAAGTCTCCTGCCTGCCTTTTCTATGAGAGATAATTTTCCCCATTCCAATTCATCCTCTCTCTCACCATTTACCTTAATTTTTTTTTTAAGATATGATCCCATCCTATTCAATTTACTCTGTGCTCTCTGTGCGTGCATGTGTGTATGTGTGTGTGTGTGTGTGTG